>JAVSCE010017780.1:0-29527 GCA_032199065.1 Smutsia gigantea | reverse complement strand
TCTGAGAAGTTGGTTGGTAGGATTTCAATATTTTTTGAAATTACTGAGGTTCTTTTTGTGGCCTAGTATGTGGTCTATTCTGGAAAATGTTCCATGTGCGCTTGAGAAGAATGTGTATCCTGTTGCTTTTGGGTGTAGAGTTCTGTAGATGTCTGTTAGGTCCATCTGTTCTAGTGTGTTCAGTGCCTCTGTGTCTTTACTTATTTTCTGTCTGGTTGATCTGTCCTCTGGAGTGAGTGGTGTGTTGAAGTCTCCTAAGATGAATGCATTGCTGTCTATTTCCTCCTTTAATTCTGTTAGTATTTGTCTCATATGCTGGCGCTCCTGTGTTGGGTGCATATATATTTATAATGGTTATATCTTCTCGTTGGACTGACCCCTTTATCATTATGTAATGTCCTTCTTTATCTCTTGCTACTTTCTTCGTTTTTGAAGTCTATTTTGTCTGATACAAGTACTGCAACACCTGCTTTTTTCTCCTTGTTGTTTGCATGAAATATCTTTTCCATCCCTTCACTTTTAGTCTGTGTATATCTTTGGATTTGAGGTGAGTTTCTTGTAGGCAGCATATAGATGGGTCTTGCTTTTTATCCATTCTGTTACTCTGTGTCTTTTGATTGGTGCATTCAGTCCATTTACATTTAGGGTGATTATTGATAGTTATGTACTTATTGCCATTGCTGGCTTTAGATTCGTGGTTACCAAGGGTTCAAGGGTTGCTTCTTTACTATCTAACAATCTAACTTAACTTTCTTGTTAAGTTATTGTAAACACAGTCTGATGTTTCTTTCTTTCTCTCCCTTCTTATTCCTCCTCCTCCATTCTTTCTATAATAGGTGTTTTATTCTTTGCCTTTAGTTAGTATTTGGATGGTCTGCTTTCTTTGCTATGATTTTGTTTTCTCTGGTGACATCTTTTTAGCCTTAGGTGTGCTTCCATCTAGAGCAGTCCATTTAAGATATCCTGTAGTGGTGGTTTATGAGACGCAAAATCTCTCAAGTTTCGTTTGTTTGGAAATTGTTTAATCCCTCATCATATTTAAATGATAATCGTGCTGGATACAATATTCTTGGTTCGAGGCCCTTCTGTTTCATAACGTTAAATATATCATGCCATTCTCTTCTGGCCTGTAAGGTTTCTGTTGAGAAGTCTGATGATAGTCTGATGGGTTTTCCTTTGTAGGTGATCTTTTTTCTCTCTCTAGCTGCCTTTAATACCCTCTTTATCTTTGATCTTTGCCATCTTAATTATTATGTGTCTTGGTGTTGTCTTCCTTGGGTCCCTTGTGTTGGGAGATCTATGAGCTTCGGTGGACTGCGAGACTACTTCCTTCCCCAGCGAGGGAAAGTTTTCAGCAATTATTTCTTCAAAGACACTTTCTATCCCTTTTTCTCTCTCTTCTTCCTCTGGTACTCCTATATTGCGAATATTGTTCCATTTGGATTGGTCACACAGTTCTCTTAATATTCTTTCATTCCTAGAAATCCTTTTATCTCTCTCTGCCTCAGCTGCTCTGTACTCCTGTTCTCTGTTTTCTATTCCATTAACAGTCTCTCGCATCTCATCCATTCTGCTGTTAAGCCCGTCGTTCGCTTCTCTGATTTCTGCATTGTCTTTCCTCAGTTCCCTCACTTCCTCCCTCAGCTCTTGCACATTTTTCTGTAGGTCCATCAGCATGGTTATGACTTTTATTCTGAATTCTTTTTCAGGGAGGCTGTGCATTTCCATCCCTTCAGACTCCCTCTCTGGGGTTGTCTGGTTGATTTTGGTCTGAACCATATTCCTCTGTCTTTTCATGGCTATATAATTGGTCACTGATAGTTGCCACGTATGTCAGCTGGGCTCTTTAAGACCGCCTCTTGGGGTGCCGAGTCCTCTTGGGTGTAGCTGCACGCTGTGCGCTTTCCTGTGTATTCTCGTCTCTCTTTTAGGAATAGATGTATTTTCTGTGTTTTCGTAGATAAATACAGTGTTGGGAGGAGATTTCTGCCGCCCTGCTCACACCGCCATCTTCCCGGAAGTCCCCCTGAACCTTGATCTTTAGCTGACATCACACACAAAAATTAACTTGAAGTGGCTCAAAGATCTTAATATAAGAGTTAAAACTATAAAACTTCTAGAAAAAGAATTGGAGAAAATCTGTTTTAAGGTAAGCAAAGATTTCTTAGATTAAAAAAAAACCCAAGTATAATAGAAAAACTTTTGACAAAATAGACTTTATCAAAGTTAAAATGCAACTCTTCAAAAGACAGTATTAAAAAAATGAAAAGACAAGCCGCAGAGAGAAAATATTCATAATACATCTAACGAAGGACTTACATGTTGAATATATATTAAAAATTCATACAACTCATTAGTAAGACAAACAATCCAATTAATAAGTCAGGGAAAGATTTGAAAAAAGACTGTACACACACACACAAAGATACAAGAGACCTAAAACTAATAAGGAAATTGAATCAGTAATCAAAAATATCCGAACAACAAAAATCCTGGACCTGATGGCTTCACTGGTGAATTCTATCAAACATTTAAAGAGGAACTCATATTAATCCTTCTCTAGCTTTTCCAAAAAATTGAAGAAGAGAGAACACTTGCTAACTCATTCTATAACACCAGCATTACCTGACACCAAAGTCAGAGAAAGCACTACAAGTAAAGAAAACTACAGACCAATATACCTATGAACACTGATGTAAAAATCCTCAACAAGATACTAGCAAACTTAATTCAGCAGCATATTAAAAAGATTATATACTATTATTAAATGGGATTTATTCCTGGAATGCAAAGATGGTTGAACATACAAAAATCAATCAACATAATATATTACATTAACAGAATGAAGGGAAGAAACTGCAAAACAATCATCTCAATGGATGTAGAAAAAACATTTGACAAAATCAACACCCTTTCATGTTAAAACACTCAACAGACTAGGAATAGAATGAAACTACAATGTAATAAAAGCCATATATGAGAAAAACAGTGAGCATCAAACTTAAAAGTGAAAGGCTGAAAGCTTGTCCTCTGAGACCAGGAGCAAGGCAAGGATGCCTGCCTTCACCATGTCTATTTGACATATACTGGACATTCTAGTCATGGCAATCAGGCAGAAAAAGAAATAAAGGCATCTAAATGGACAGGAAGAAGTAAAATTATCTCTGTTTGCAGATGATATCATCATATGTAGAACACCCTAAAGATTCCACAAAAAGACTGTCAGAACTAATGAATACATCAAAATAGCAGGCTAAGAAGTTAACATGCAAAAATCAGTTATGTTTCTATACATTAGCAATGAACTATCCAAAAAGGAAATCACAAAAAAGAATTCTATTTATGATAGCATAAAAGGTAAAAATACTTGGAAATTAACTTAACCAAGGAGGTGAAAGACATATACAATGAAAACTATAAAACATTGCTGAAAGAAATTAAAGGACATAAATAAATGGAAACACATCTCATGTTCATGGACTGGAAGACTTAATATCACTAATAGGTTAATGCTACTCAAAGCATTCCTAGATTCAATGTAATCCTTTTTCAAATACTAGTGATTTTTTTTCCTAGAGAAATAGAAAAATCCATCCTAAAATTCATGTGAAATTTTGAAGGAGCCCAAATAGCCAAAACAATCTTGAAGAACAAAGATGGAAGCATCACACTTCCTGATTTCAAAATGTATTCCAAAGTCACAGTGATCAAGAGTTCCCTTCCATGATAAAAACTAAACAAATTAGGTATAGGAGGAATGTACCTCAACATAATGAAGGCCATATATGACAAGCTGACACCTAACATCATACTCAACAGTGAAAGTTGATAGCTTTTCCTCTAAGACCAGGAACAAGAAAAGGGTGCCCACTTTTGCCACTTTTATTCAGTGTGGTATGGGAAATCCTATCAGAGCAATTAGGTAAGAAAAAGAAATAAAAGGAATCCAAATAAGAAAGGAAGAAGTAAAATTGTCTTTGCAAATGACATGATCTTATATGTAGAAAATCCTAAAGACTCCACAAAAAATTGTTAGAACTAATAAATGAATTCAGTAGTTTCAGGATGTAAAATCAATATACAAAAGTCAGTTTCATTTCTTAACAAATGAATTGAATAAAATTGCAAGATACAAAATCAATATACAGAAATCTGTTGCTTCTATATACAAATAATGAACTAGCAGAAAAAGAAATTATGAAAACAATACAATTTGCTTCTGCATCAAAAAGAATAAAATTCCTAGCACCAAATCTAACCAAGATGTTGAAAGACCTGTGTTCTGAAAACCATACACTGATAAAAGAAATTAAAGATAACACAATTAAATGGAAAGATATTCCATGCTCATGGATAAGAAGAATTAATATTGTAAAAATGGCCATACTAACTAAAGCTTGTACAGATTAAATGCAATCCCTATTAAAATACCAATGGAATTTCTCACAGAACTAGACCAAATAATCCTAAAACTTCTACGGAACTATAAAAAACTCTGGATAGTCAAAGCAATATTGAGAAAGAGGAACAAAGCTGGATATATCACGATCCCTGGTTTCAAACTATACTACAAAGCTACAGTAATCAAAATATATGGTATTGGCACAACACTAGGTACACGAATCAATGGAACAGAACAGAGAACCCAGAAATAAACCCATGCATATATGGCCAATTAATATATGATAAAGGAGGCAAGAATATACAATGGGAAAAGGACAGTCTCTTCAATAAATGGTGTTGGGAAAACCGGATAGCTACATGCAAAATAATGAAACTGGATCACTTATCTTATACCAAGTACAAAAATAAACTTAAATGGATTAAAGACCTAACTATAAGACCTGACACCATAAAACTCCTAGAAGAAAGCATATTCAGTAAACTCTTGAACATAAGCATTCTAATTTTTTTCTGGATGTATCCCAAAGCAAGGGTAATAAAAGCTAAAAATAAACAAGTGGGACTACATTAAACTAAAAAGCTTCTGCAAAGCAAAGGAAACCATCAACAAAACAAAAAGGCAGCCTACTGAATGGGAGAGTATATTTTTAAATGATATATCCAGTAAGGAGCTAATATCCAAAATATATAAAGAACTCATAAAACTCAGAACCAAAATAATCCACAAATAATCTGATTAAATAATGGGCAGAGGACGTAAAGAGGCATTTTTCCAAATAAGGCACACAGATGGCCAATAGACACATGAAAATATGCTTAACATCATTAATCAGCAAGGAAATGTAAATCAAAACCACAATGAGATAACACCTCACACCAGTCAGAATGGCTATTATCAAAGAAAACAAATACCAATGCTGATGAGGATGTGGAGGAAAGGGAACCCTCATACCCTGCTGGTGGGAATGAAAATTGGTACAGCCACTACGGAAAGCACTATGAAAGTTTCTCAAAAAACTAAAAATAGAAATACCATATGAAACAGCAAATCCACCTCTGGGAATTTACCCAAAGAAAACAAAATTACAAATCTGAAAAGACATATGCACCCCTATGTTTATTGCAGCACTTTTTACAATAGTCAAGAAATGGAAGCAACCTAAGTGTCCATCAGTAGATTAAGAGATAAGGAAGATGTGGTACATATATACAATGGAATATTACTCAGCCATAAAAAAGAATTAAATCTTGCCATTGATGAAAATATGGATAGACCTAGAGGGTATTATATTAAGTGAAATAAGTCAGACAAAGAAAGACAAGTACCATATATAAACAATGGAATATTATTCAGCCATGAAAAGGACATCCTGCCAATTGTGACAACATGGGTGATCCTGAAGGATATTATGCTAAGTGAAATAAGCCAGACACAGAAAGACAAATGCTGTATGATCTCACATATGTGGAATCTAAGAAAGCTGAACTTAGAGTTCAATGGTGTAGAATTGTGTAGCAGAATGGTGGCTGCCAAGCATGGGGGGTTGAACAAATGGGGAGATGTTGGTCAAAGGTAAAAACTATCAGTTATAAGATGACCAAGTTCTGGGGATCTAATGTACAGTGTGGTGAATATAGTTAATACCACTTTGTATACTTGAAATTGGCTAAGAAAATAGATATACAAAATGGCAAAAATGATGGCAAAGGAGGAAGGCAAGGCAGAAACCTCCCACATACACACTGAGGAAGCAACTACAGCAAAAACAACTAACACTGAAAATGACCTGGAGACTGCAGACAGACCATCTACACCTGGTGAAGGGAAGGGTGAAGTGGCAGAGCTATGATCCTTTGGGACCTAAGCCATTCCCCAGTCACATCCCACAAGTGGGAGGGAGAGGAATGGAGTGGGGGGTGGGGGGTTGATAAGGGTTCAGGAACTCTGCACACCTGGTTTGGAGATCTGGTCTGTGAACATGAATCCACATTGCATTGGGCTTTAGTGATTAAAGGGGCCAGACAACAGGGAGAGTTGGAGCACTGTGGGAGACTGAGACTCCTGCCAACTATGGAGGATAGGCATGTTCCATCAGTCCCGCTGAGACCCAACACAAAGGCAGCAGTGTGAAACATTTATCAGCAGCAGGAAGGGTTCCAGAAAGTGGGGATTCGATGGAACTCTCTCCACAGGAGAAAGGGCAGGTGAATGACACTTCCCCAGCCCTCCCTCAGCCCAACTGATCCCGTGCTCCTGAGAGCTAGCACCAAATGCTCCATCCCCCTTGCTGGCAGTTTGGCCTCTAGGTGCTTTTCAGTGTACCCACACACCCATCCACCTGGCCTGCTAGCCCCAGAAACAGTCAGACTTTTCTGTCCAGCATGCAGGGGGAGACTTTGCTGCCTGGCAGATGGAGGCTTTCCCAGTTTTCCCCACACTATCTCAGCCCAACTGGGGAGGTGCCTGCAGGAGCCAGCTCCAAACACTCCTTCTTCCTCACTGGCAGCCCACCCCCTTGCAATGCTCTCCTGTGCACATGCCCCACCCACCCCATTGACATAGCAGCATGCCATCACTGCCAGGCAGGCAGAGGGTGGCCCGTGTGCAATGACTGTGCAGAAACACCACTGCATGGCTCACAAAGGAACTCTGCTGACAGAGACCAAACACTGACAGCAGACAGGCAGGAAGATGGCCCCACCCACAGCCCACCAATAGTAATTGTGGCTCTACTGCAAAGGAGAACCAGGCACTTGAGGGTAGAGTCTTGAGCTTCTGGGCAACACAGGATGCCTTCTTTATAAAGCCTTACTCTCTAGGCCAGAAAGTATAGCAGATCCATCTAATACAAAGGAAGAGACACAGAAACCCAGGCAAAATGAGGAGGCAGAGGAATATGTTCCAAACAAAACTACAGGATAAGACACCAGAAAGAGGGCTAAATGAAACAGAGATCACCAGTGTTCTTGATAAAGAATTCAAAGTAACCGTCATAAACATGCTCACGGACCTGTGGAAAAGTATTGATGATCTCCAAATGAAACAATATTCACATAATAGGGGTACCAGAAGGAGAAGAGAGAGACAAAGGAGTACAGTCTCTGTGCAGAAATAATGTCTGAAAACTTCCCTAATCTGGGGAAGGAAATAAACACCAAGGTCCAGGAAGTGCACAGATCCCCTAACAAAAGGAAACCCAGGAAGACAACTTCTAGACATATAACAAAGATTAATGATAAAGAGATGGAACTGAAAGCAACTAGAGAGGCAAAAAAATTACTGATAAAGGCTACCTCAAGAGACTATCAGCAGATTTGTCAGCAGAAACCTTACAGGCCAAAATAGAGTGGCATGAAATATTTAATGTATTGGAAGGGAAGAACCTACAACCAAGAATCCTTGACCCAGCAAAGTTATCATTCAGAATTGAAGGAGAGATTAAAAGTTTCCCAGATAAATGAAAGTTAAAAGAATTTACCACCACTAAACCAGCTTCCGAGGATATGTTAAAAGAACTTCCATAGATGGAAATGTTCTTAAGCCTAAATATTTTTTATCAGTGAAAATAAACCCATAGTAAAGGTAGTAGACTAATTACTTAGTAAGCAAGTATTAAGTTAAAAAATAAAACAAAAGTAGTAAAATCAACTATATACAAAATCAGTCAAAGGGACACATAAAATGCAGATTATGACTTCCGGGAAGATGGCGGCATGAGCAGGGTGGCGGAAATCTCCTCCCAAAACCATATGTATTTATGAAAACACAACAAGTACAACTATTCCTTAAAAAGAGACCAGAAGATACAGGACAGCACATAACCTGCATCTGTACCTGAGAGGACTCTGCACCCCGTGAAGCAGGTAAGATACAGAGCCGCGACCCGGCGGGACCCGAGCACTCCCCAACCCCAGCGGACCGGTGGGAGGAGAGAATTCAGAGATGGGAGGGAGTGGAAGTACAGGCCCGCAAAATAACCAGCCCCAGTGATCTGCGCTGGGAGCGCTGACACACATCGTGCGGTGTAGCGGAGATTGGAGAGACAGAGGGTGCAGGATATGAGCAGGGAACGCACCAGGGTCCTTGCAGCCGGCTCAGGGAAGAAAAAAAAGAAAAGAAAAGCGCGTGCTTTTTTCAGCAGTCTTAAAGTGACAGGAGCCCAGCAGAGGAGCCGGATCATCCTGGCACACTCAGCCCAGCAGGCTGGGAGTCCTGGGGAGTTTCGGACCCCTTAGCTGGCGACTGGGTGAGGGTGGCTTCACTTCAACTTCCCACAGAGATCAACAGCCTCCCATTTGTTCCCAACCCAGCCAGAGCTATAAAGAGCCCTGCGGAGCGGCATGGCCGCAGCTGTGGAATAGTAGAGCAACAGCGCCACCTACAGCATCCCCACAGAATCTACTCCTGGTGGGCGTTTTTTTGTTGTTTGTTTTGTTTTGTTTTTTGTTTTTTCTTCTCTTTCTTTTTTCTTTTCTTTTCTTTCTTTTTTTTTTCTTTTCTTTTTAAAGTCTTAAAGAGCCCAGCTGACATACGTGGCACCTACCAGTGACCACTTCTATAGTCATGAAAAGACAGAGGAATATGGCCCAGACTAAGATCAACCAGACAACCCCAGAGAGGGAGCCTGAAGGGGTAGAAATGCACAATCTTCCTGAAAAAGAATTCAGAATAAAAGTCATAACCATACTGATGGATCTACAGAGAAATGTGCAAGAGCTGAGGGAGGAAGTGAGGGAAGTGAGGAAACACAATGCAGAAATCAGACAAGCGACTGACAGGCTTAACAGCAGACTGGATGAGATGCAAGAGACTGTTAATGGAATAGAAATCAGAGAACAGGAATACAGAGAAGCTGAGGCAGACAGAGATAAAAGGATCTCTAGGAACGAAAGAATATTAAGAGAACTGTGTGACAAATCCAAACAGAACAATATTCATATTATAGGGGTACCAGAAGAAGAAGAGAGGAAAAAGGGATAGCGTCTTTGAATAAATAATTCATGAAAACTTCCCTAAGCTGGGGAAGGAAATACTCTCTCAGACAATGGAAGCCCACAGATCTCGCAACACAAGGGACCCAAGGAGGACAACACCAAGACATATAATAATTAAAATGGCAAAGATCAAAGACAAGGACAGGGTATTAAAGGCAGCAAGAGAGAGAAAAAAGATCACCTACAAAAGAAAGCCCATCAGGCTATCGTCAGACATCTCAGCAGAAACCTTACAGGACGGCGGGAATGACATGATATATTCAATGGAATGAAACAGAAGGGAGGGCCTTGAATTAAAAATACTCTATCCAGCAAGATTATCACTTAAATTTGAAGAAGGGATTAAACAATTCCCAGATAAGCAAAAGTTGAGGGAATTTGCCTCCCACAAATCACCTCTACAGGGTACTTTAAAGGGACTGCTCTAGACGGAGGCACTCCTAAGGCTAAATAGATGTCACCAGAGAAAATAAAATCACAGCAAAGAAAGCAGACCATACAAATACTAACTAAAGGCAAAAAATAAAATCAACTATCCACAAAAGCAGTCAAAAGAAACACAAAAGAGTACAGAATGAAACACCTAACATATGAAGAGTGGAGGAGGAAGAATAAGAAGGGAGAGAAATAAAGAATCATCAGACTGTGTTTATAATAGCATAGTAAGTGAGTGAAAGTTAGATGGTTATATAGTAAAGAAGCTACCCTGGAACCTTTGGTAACCACGAGTCTAAAGCCTGCAATGGCATTAAGTACATATCTATCGATAATCACCCTAAATGTAAATGGACTGAATGTACCAATCAAAAGACACACAGTAATAGAATGGATAAAAAAGCAAGACCCATCTATATGCTGTTTACAAGAGATCCACCTCAAACCCAAAGACATACACAGACTAAAGTGAAGGGATGGAAAAACATATTTCATGCAAACAATAGGGAGAAAAAAAGCAGGTGTTGCAGTACTTGTATCAGACAAAAAAGACTTCAAAACAAAGAAAGTAACAAGAGATAAAGAAGGACATTACATAATGATAAAGGGGTCAGTCCAACAAGAGGATATAACCATTAAAATATCTATGCACCCAACACAGGAGCACTGACATATGTGAAACAAATACTAACAGAATTAAAGGAGGAAATAGAATGCAATGCATTCATTTTAGGATTCTTCAACACACCACTCACTCCAAAGGACAGCTCAACCAGACATAAAATAAGTAAAGACACAGAGGCACTGAACAACACACTAGAACAGATGGACCGAACAGACATCTACAGAACTCTACCCCCAAAAGCAGCAGGATACACATTCTACTCAAGTGCATATGGAACATTTTCCAGAATAGACCACATACTAGGCCACAAAAAGAACCTCAGTAAATTTAAAAAGACTGAAATTCTACCAAACAACTTCTCATATCACAAAAGTATGAAACTAGAAATAAATTGTACAAAGAAAGCAAAAAGGCTCACAAACAAACTTAACAACATTCTCCTAAATAACCAATGGATCAATGACCAAATTAAAACAAAGATCAAGCAATATATGAAACAAATGACAGCAACAGCACAATGTCCCAACTTCTGTGGGATGCAGTGAAGGCAGTTCTAAGAGGAATGTATATAGCAATTCAGGCCTATTTAAAGAAGGAAGAACAATCCCAAATGAATATTCTAAATTCAATTATTGAAACTGGAAAAAGAAGAACAAATGAGGCCCAAAGTCACCAGAAGGAGGGACATAATAAAGATTAGAGAAGAAATAAATAAAGCTGAGAAGAATAAAACAATAGAAAAAAATCAATGAAACCAAGAGCTGGTTCTTTAAGAAAGTAAGCAAAATAGATAAACCCCTAGCCAGACTTGTTAAGAGAAAAAGAGAATCTACACACATAAACAGAATCAGAAATAAGAAAGGAAACATGACAACAGACCTCACAGAAATACAAAGAATTATTAGAGAATACTATGAAAATCTATATGCTAACAAACTAGATAACCTAGAAGAAACGGACAACTTCCCAGAAAAATATAACCTTCGAAGACTGACCAAGGAAGAAACAGAAAATCTAACAGACCAATTACCAACAACGAAATTGAATTGGTAATCAAAAAACTACCCAAGAACAAAACCCCTGGGCCAGAGGGATTCACCTCTGAATTTTATGAGACATATAGAGAAGACAAAATACCCATTCTCCTTAAGGTTTTCCAAAAAATAGAAGAGGAGGGAATACTTCCAAACTCATTCTATGAAGCCAGCATCACTCTAATACCAAAACCAGGCAAAGACTCCACCAAACCGAATTCAAAAATACATCAAGAGTATCATACACCATGATCAAGTGGGATGCATCTCAGGGATCCAAGGATGGTACAGTATTCGAAAATCCATTAACATCATCCACCACATCAACAAAAACAAGGAGAAAAACCACATGATCATCTCCATAGATGCAGAAAAAGCATTCAACAAAATTCAACATCCATTCATGATAAAAACTCTCAACAAAATGGGTACAGACGGCAAGTACCTCAACATCATAAAGGCCATATATGACAAACCCACAGCTAACATCATACTTAACAGCGAGAAGCTAAAAGCTTTCATCTAAGATCGGGAACAAGACAGGGATGCCCACTCTCTCCACTGTTATTCAACATAGTACTGGAGGTCCTAGCCACGGCAATCAGACAAAACAAAGAAATACAAGGCATCCAGATTGGTAAAGAAGAAGTCAAACTGTCACTACTTGCAGATGACAAGATATTGTACATAAGGAACCCTAAAGACTCCACTCCAAAACTACTAGAACTAATATCTAAATTCAGCAAAGTTGCAGGATACAAAATTAATACACAGAAATCTGTTGCTTTCCTATACACTAACGATGAACTAACAGAAAGAGAAATCAGGAAAATAACTCAATTCACAATCACGTCCAAACGAATAAAATACCTAGGCATAAACATAACCAAGGAAGTGAAAGACCTATACCCTGAAAACTACAAGACACTCTTAAGAGAAATTAAAGAGGACACTAACAAATGGAAATTCATCCCATGCTCTTGGGTAGGAAGAATTAATATTGCCAAAATGGCCATCCTGCCTAAAGCAATCTAGAGTCAATGCAATCCCTATCAAAGTACCAACAGCACTGTTGAACCAACTGGAACAAAAAGTTCTAATATTCATATGGAACCACAAAAGACCCCGAATAGCCAAAGCAATCCTGAGAAGGAAGAATAAAGTAGGGGGGAGGGCATCTTGCTTCCCAACTTCAAGCTCGACTACAAAGCCACAGTAATGAAGACAATTTGGTACTGGCACAAGAACAGACCCACAGACCAGTGGAACAGAATAAAGAGTCCAGATATTAACCCAAACATATATGGTCAATTAATATATGATAAAGGAGCCATGGATATACAATGGGGAATTGACAGCCTCTTCAAACAGCTGGTGTTGGCAAAACTGGACAGCTACATGTAAGAGAATGAAACCGGATCATTGTCTAAGCCCATACACAAAAGTAAATTCGAAATGGATCAAAGACCTGAATGTAAGTCATGAAACCATAAAGCTCTTAGAAAAAAGCATAGGCAAAAATCTCTTGGACATAAACGTGAACAACTTCTTCATGAACATATGTCCCTGGGCAAAGGAAACAAAAGCAAAAATGAACAAGTGGGACTATATCAAGCTGAAAAGCTTCTGTACAGCAAAGAACACCATCAATAGAACAAAAAGGCATCCTACAGTATGGGAGAATATATTTATAAATGACATATCTGATAAAGGGTTGACATACAAAATATATAAAGAGCTCATGCACCTTAACAAACAGAAAGCAAATAATCCATTTAAAAACTGGGTGGAGGATCTGAACAGACACTTCTCCATAGAAGAAATTCAGATGGCCAACAGGCACATGAAAAGATGCTCCACATTGCTAATCATCAGAGAAATGCAAATTTAAACCACAATGAGATATCACCTCACACCAGTGAGGATGGCCAACATCCAAAACACAAACAACAACAAATGTTGGCGAGGATGTGGAGAAAGGGGAACCCTCCTACACTGCTGGTGGGAATGCAAATTAGTTCAACCATTGTGGAAAGCAGTATGGAGGTTCCTCAAAACTCAAAATAGAAATACCATTTGACCCAGGAATTCCACTCCTAGGAATTTACCCTAAGAATGCAGCAGCCCAGTTTGAAAAAGACATATGCACCCCTATGTTTATCGCAGCACTATTTACAATAGCCAAGAAATGGAAGCAACCTAAGTGTCCATCAGTAGATGAATAAATAAAGAAGTGGCACATATACACAATGGAATATTCAGCCATAAGAAGAAAACAAATCCTATCATTTGCAACAACATGGATGGAGCTAGAGGGTATTATGCTCAGTGAAATAAGCCAGGCGGAGAAACACAAGTATCAAATGATTTCACTCATCTGTGGAGTATAAGAACCAAGAAAAAACTGAAGAAACAAAACAGCAGCAGACTCACAGAACCCAAGAAGGGACTAACAGTGACCAAAGGGAAAGGGACTGGGGAGGATGGGAGGGAAGGGAGGTATAAGGGGGAAAAAGGGGCATTATGATTAGCATACATAATGTAGGGGAGGGCACGGGGAAGGCTGTACAACACAGAGAAGACAAGTAGTGATTCCAGAACATCTTACTATGCTGATGGACAGTAACTGTAATGGGGTATGTGGTGGGGACTTGATAATGGGGGGAGTCTAGTAACCATAACGTTGCTCATGTAATTGTAGATTAATGATACCAAAAAAAAAAAAACCCAGAAAGTAACAGGAGACAAAGAAGGATATTACATAATGATAAAGGGGTCAGTCCAACAAGAGGATATAACCATTATAAAAGCTATGCACCCAACATAGGAGCAGCTAAATATGTAAAACAAATACTAACAGAACTAAAGGGAGAAAGAAACTGCAACTCAATCACATTAGGGGACTTTAACACACCACTTACATTGATGGACAGATAACCAAACAGAAAATAAATAAGGAAATGGAGGCACTGAACAATATACTAGGTCAGATGGGCTTAACAGACATATATAGAACATTCCACCAAAAAGCAGCAGCATACACATTTTTCTCAAGTGCACTTGGAACATTCTCCAGAATATAACACATAATAGACCACGAAAAGAGCATCAATCAATTCAGAAAGATTGGAATTGTACCAAACATCTTCTCAGATCACACTGGTATGAAACAGGAAATAAATAACAGAAAGAAAACAAAAAGCCCACAAGCACATGGCAGCTAAACAATATGCTTCAAAATAATAAATGGATCAATGAACAAGTCCAAGAAGAAATCAGGCAATACAGGAAACAAATGAAACCAAAAATTCAAGTCCAAAATTTGTGTGATGCTGCAGAAGCAGTTCTAAGAGGGAAGTACATAGCAATACAGGCCTATCTCAAGAAACAAGAAAAATCTCAAATAAACAGTCTAAACTCATAATTAAAGAAACAAGAAAAAGGAGAACAAATGAAACCCAAAGTTAGTAGGAGAGACATAATAAAGATCAGAGCAGAAATAAATAAAATAGAGAAGAATAAAACAATAGAAAAAAAATCAATGAAACCAAGAGCTGGTTCTTTGAAAGGATAAACAAAATAGACAAACCCATAGACAGAGTCATGAAGAAAAAAAGAGAGTACACAAATACACAAAATCAGAAACAAAAAACTAATAGTCACAATGGATACCACAGAAATACAAAGAATTATTAGAGAAGTTGATAAAAAATTGTATGCCAATAAATTAGACAACATTGAAGAAATAGAAAAATTCCTAGAAAACTACAACTTTCCATGACTGACCCAGGAAGAAACAGAAAATCTGAACAGACCAATTACCAGTAATGAAATTGAGTTGATAATCAAAAACCTCCCAACAGACAAATCCAGACCAGATGGCTTCACAGTGAATTCTACCAAACATTTAAAGAGCTAATATCCATGCTTCCTAAAGTATTCCAATGAGTAAAAGAGGAGGGAATACTTTCAAACTCATTCTATGGGGCCAGCATCACTATTAATACCAAAACTAGATAAAAACACTACAAAAAAGAAACTTTTAGACCAGTATCCCTGATGAACATAGATGCAAAATCCTCAACAAGATATTAACAAACTGAATTTCAAAATACATCAGAAGCATCACCCATCATGACCAAGTGGGATTTATTTTAATGATGCAAGGATGGTATTCACAAAGTATTCAACGGGATACACCACATTAACAAAACCAAGGGTAAAAACCACATGATCATCTCAATAGATGCTGAAAAATCATTGGACAAAATTCAACATCCATTCATGATAAAAACTCCAAAAAAATGGGTATAGAGGATACATACCTCAAGGCCATATATGACTACCCACAGCTAACATCATACTCAATGGAGAAAACCTGAAAGCTTTTCCTCTAAGATCAGGAACAAAACCAGGATGTCCACTCACATCACTTTTATTCAACATAATACTGGGAGTCCTGGCCACAGCAATCAGACAAGATGAAGAGATAAAAGGCATCCGAATTGGTAAGGAAGAAGTTAAGACTGTCATTATTTGCAGATGACATGGTACTTTATATAGAAGACCCTAAAGACTCCACCAAAAAACTATTAGAACCAATCACTGGATTCAGCAAAGTTGCAGGATACAAAATTAATACACATAAATCTGTTGCATTCCTATATACTAATAATGAACTAGCAGAAAGTGAAATCAGGAAAACAACTCCATTTACAAGTGCATCAAACAGAATAAAATACCTTGGACTAACCCTAGCCAAGGAGGTGAAAGACCTGTACTCTAAAAACTATAAGACACTCATGAGAGAAATTAAAGAAGACACAAATAAATGGAAATCTATCCTGTGCTCATGGAAAGCATGAATTAATGTTGTCAAAAACCATCCTGCTCAAAGCAATTTACAGATTCAAGGCAATCCCTATCAAAACACCAATGGCATTTTTCAATGACCTAAAGGAAATAATCCTAAAATTCATATGGAACAATAAAAGACCCCAAATAGCCAAAGCAATACTGAGAGAGAAGAACAACGTTGGTGGTGTTATGCTCCCTGACTTCAAGCTATACTACAAAGCTAGGGTAATGAAAACAGGATGGTACTGGCACAAGGGGTAGGTTGAGGGGGATAAAAGGGCACAAAAATTCTCAATTAAAACATAATTTGGTCATGGGGATTGTAGTACAGCATGTAGAATAGAGCCAATGATTCTGTAACATCTTTCCATGTTGATAGTAACTGTATTACTGGGGGTGAGCATTTAATAATGTGGGTAACTGGTGAATCACTGTGTTGTATACATGAAACTAATATAAGATTGTAGATCAACTATACTTCATTAAAAAAAGACAAAAAAAGTGTTCTCACCACTAAAAAAAGTGTTATTCCCACTAAAAGTGGGAAGTATGTGAGGTGACATGTTTGTTAATTAGTTTGGTTGTGGTAATCACTTCACAATGTATATGTATATCAATTATCACACTGTATACCTTAAATACATACTATTTTTATTTGTCAATTATACCTTAATAAAGCTGGAAGAAAAAAGATATACAAATGGTCAATAAACACATGAAAACATGCTCAACATTATTAGTTATTAGGGAAATGCAAATCAAAATCACAATGAGATACCACTTCACATATAATAGGACATCTATTATCAAAGAACTAGAAAATAATGTGTTGTCAAGGATGTAGTAAAATTTGAACCTTTATATATTACTGGCAGGAATATAAAATGGTGCATCCACTGTGGAAAACAGCTTGCCAGTCCCCTGTAAAGCTAAGCATAGAATTATTATATACCCAGTAATTCCATTCCTAAGTATATATTTAAAAGAATTGAAAATAGGGACTCAAACAGATATTTGTATGCCAATGTTCATTGGAGCATTAGTCACAATCACCAAAAGATGGAAACAATCCAAGTGTCCATCAGCAGATGAATGGATCAACAAAAGTATATCTATTGATATATCCAACAATGGAATATTATACAATCACAAAAAGCAATGAAGTTCTGATGCAGGCTATAAAGTAGGTGAACCTTGAAAACATTATGTTAAATGATATGTTAGACACAAAAAAAGACAAATGCTTTATGATTCTATTTATATGAAATACCTAGAATAGGCAAATTCATAGAGACATAAAGTAGACTAGGGCTTACCAGGCACTGGGGAAAGGGATAACGGGGTAGTTACTGTTTAATGGTTACAGAATTTCTGTTTGGGATGATGAAGTTGTTTGAGAAAATGATAGTGGTGGTGGCTGTACAGTATTGTGAATGTAATTAATGCCACTGAATGATATACATAAAAATGGTTAACATGGCCAATTTTGTCATATATTTTATTGCAATAAAAAAATTTTTAAAGAAGACTGAATGAAGAAAACTAATCTAAATAGTACTATACCATATGTATCCTTTGTTAGGAGACAATTCCCCATAGGTCTCTCATGTTTTTGCAGCTCTTGCAAGCAAGGCACTGACTGTTCTTTGTTTTGGACTATTTTTTTTCAGGAGGTTTACAAGGAGTGCAACCCTGAACGACAGAGATAGTATCTCCTTCCAAAGAAAAGGGCAGGCATGCTCACTGTTCAGTATAATAAAGATAATGTTTCTATTGGAAGCAAAGGGGAGGCATATTTACTGTGAAGTATAATAAAAATAACAGC
Source organism: Smutsia gigantea (assembly GCA_032199065.1). NCBI lineage: Eukaryota > Metazoa > Chordata > Mammalia > Pholidota > Manidae > Smutsia > Smutsia gigantea. The sequence goes on along the minus strand of JAVSCE010017780.1, from coordinate 11,352 downwards.
TCCCTGTGGAGTGAAGGGCAGGCATGCTTCCTGCCCATTACAGAGATTTAGATTCTCTAAGCTCAGAGTTTCTGCTCTAAAACACAACTCACTGCATGTGCAGGTGTCACCTGGTCCTCTCTCCATTGCCCTGTGAGAATTTGTCAAGCAGACATACAGATTTGGCTGGTAAGAGGACAATAAGCTGTCTTGCCAATGGGTTTCAGCCCTGAACAAGTTCACTATGGATTTAATGAGACTGAAAAAATGACAACGGAACGTTCTTGGGGTGAAAGAGTTTATATCCAACTTTCTTCTCATGGTGGCAGGTCAATCACTAGAATCCCATCCACTCAGAGCAAGTCTGTGTACAGCAAGCCGGTCTCTGCCTCCAGGCCACTCTGCCCCTGCAGCCGTCTCAGTCTCTGTCCTTGGCACTGCCAACCACTCCAGTCTCTGCTCTCCTGCAGCCATGCTCACTGTGTGGCCTGTTGCCCAGAGCACTGGTTGGAGCTTCTTATATAAAGGCAATAACAACGTATTGCCCACAGTGTAGTGAGCAAGCTGACCAGGGCCAGGTGAGAATCCTGACCACAGGAACTTTCATTTTATCCACAGAGGCATTAACTAGTCTTACTGCCTTAGATTGGGTTTATAATTCTGGTGAAGGTAACCCAGTGGAGAGTGAGAAACTGAACCTCGATAGATTCTTACAGTCAAGCCTGATGCCCTGGAAAATTCCCCTTATTTGAAATTGCGTGAAAATGGAAGAGATGTTATCTTGGTGATGGGGCAGCAGATGCCCCAGAGAAAGGCAGAATCTTCCAAGACTGCAGCTGTGCAAGCCAAGCCCAAGTCAAACCCAACAGCTTCAGCCAGGAAGCCACGTGGCTATCGCTACTGAGTGAAGGGTTCCCAAAAGTTGAAATTGATGGTGTTAGCCATAAGAACTTGGCTACTCAATATAACATGTTGGGTGGGCTAAAAACATCGGAAGTCTGTTTGGTTGGATCATAAGCTGCTGCAACAATGCTCAAATGCAAAGCTTTTTTTATTTAATAGCACCACGCCACTCTCTCCCTCCATGTCCCCAATCTCTCCCTCCTCCTCTACCCCAACCTTAGCCTCTTTAGGAAGAAAGATGATTAGAGGTGGGGCCAAGGTTTTATTGACCCCATGGGGGATTGTAAACCATATGTACCCATCTAAGGGGAGTTTGGGGGCAGTGACGAATTCAAATTCTTATGGTTCTTTTGGATACAGGTACCGAAGTCACTGCTCTACCTGGACCAAGGGAAGGAAAAGGCCCTTAAATCCAGCTAATGGTGCTTAGGCAGGGTTCACAGTGGGGAAGGAAATCTAACTTATGGGTGGGTCCATTGGGCCAATTTAATATACTGTTGTTGCTCTCTCTTCTGAATGCATAGTAGGAAATGAAGTGTTACAACCCATCCCACAAGTATCAGAGGGGATTTTCCATAATGGTAAGAGCAGCATGGACAGAAACACTAGTGGGAAGTTGTCTTAGTTGAAGCTGCTATAACAGAGTACTGTACATGCGGTGGCTTATAAACAACAGAACTTTTTCCTCACTGTTCTGGAGGCTGGAAAGTCCAAGATCAAGGCACTGACAGATTTGATGTCTGGTGAGAGCCTGCTTCCTGGTTCATAGATAATTGTCTTTCTGTGTCTTCACATGGCAGAAGTGGCGAGGGAGCTCTCAGGGTCTCTTTTATAAAGGCACTAATCCCATTCATGAGGGCTCCATCCTCATGACCTAATCATGTCCCCAAGGGCCCACCTCCTAATACTTTCAACATATGGATTTCAGGGGGACACAAATATTCAGTCTATAACAGAAGTGTAAACAGCTTCTCAATCCACATCCCTTTCTCCTTTTTGGTGGTTCCCCAGAAGCTTGTAAACCCCAGGTGGAGAAAGGAAAATCACAGCCCTGATTAAAGGCTTAAAGGCATCACAGGTGGTAAGTGACACAACATCCGAACACAACAGCCCTGTATGTGAAAAAAGACTAACAAGAGCTGAAGGCTTATAGCGGATTACTGCCGACTGATTTCAATTGCTGCTCCCATAGCCCTGGATGTTCCAGACATGGCAACTGTGACTGAATCCAGTACTCAGGCTGATGACACTTGTTATGATGTCTTAGACATTGCCAACACCTTTTGTGCCATCTTACTGACACTTGATGATCAAGACCAGTTCACATTCACACAGCAAGGCCTACCACATATGTTTATAGTATTCCCCCAGGGGTGACTAACTCTCCTGCCATTTGCCACCAGTTGGTGAGTCACAGTTTACCCTTTGATGTACGAAGCTTTCACTATATACATGATACCTTGTTGGCAAGTCAGAAGCCTCAGTCTCAATGACGTTGACATTGCTGCTATCACATCATGGAGGAGTATCCAGGAGGAGCAGCTGATAAACCCTGACAAAATGCAGGGGTCTGCGCACCAAGCAAGTTTCTTGGGACTATGTGGGTGGGCTTAAAACACTCAATGCCCCTGGCACTTAGAAAAACTGCTGTCTCTTTGGTCTTACAGACCAAACAGGACACCCAGCACCTTATTAGGCAATTTAGGTAGTGGAAGTTGTGGCTCACCCAGGCATGCTACTTGGTCTTTTATATCATCTAACCTGCTAATCAGCAATCTTTGAGTGGAATTTATACCAACAGACCATGTTTGACGCTATGGTGTCCTGCAAGCTATGGCGTGCTCTTTACCTTCAGGGTCCCATAAACTTAATGATCATGATGGATGATTTTGCTGATTGAAGTCTCTAGCAAAGGCAGGACTCCTCCACCCAGAAATCCCCTTTGGGGTTTTGGACTAGTTGCCTCCTTGACACGGCTACTGGAAACAACCCTTTTGAAAAGCAGCTATTAGCTTGCTACTGGGCTCTTGTCAAACTGAACATCTGACCCATGGAGGCCTTGTGACTTGCCAGCCTGATATTCCCATTCTGGGGCAGGTCAACTTGAACTCAATGACTATCAAGGTGAGATGGGCCCAATAAGCTTCATTTGTCAAAAGGAAATGGTATATTCAAGAAAGCAGCTGACCTGGCCCAAGAACCATCTTGACTTTACATGAAAAAGTGACAGCTATCCTTTGGGGGATAATTTATCCCTACCTCTGTTACCTGAAGCAAAGCCACTGGCTCAATGGGACCTTTAATTCACAGAAGTTCCTCTAATGCCTGGGCCTGGTTCACTGGTGGTTCAAACTGAAACGCAATCGTGTCTACTGGGATTCTGCAGCTTTTCAATCTCATCACCAGCTATACAGAACCAAACATGAATGTGGCTCCACTTAGTGGGCATTCTTATAACTCTGACCAGTAGCCCCTTTGATTAACCCTGTTATATTTTTACTAACTTATTGGTTATTGCCAATGGCCTAGTTGCTTGTTCTGCCACTTGGAAAACTATAAAGACACCCCTCTTGGGGGCTATGTACTACAGAAACAAATCATGACTTCTGATCAAACCACCTGAGTTACTCATGTAGATGCCCATGAAAAGGCCAATTCTCTGATGAAACCAACAGAAAGTCAAGCCTCCACAGCTCAGATTATCATCAATGCTGCTTAGATCAAACATGGCAACACATCTTCTCTCACAGACAGGGCACAAAATAGTTTATGTTTCCAATGTGGAGGCTAAAACTGAATGTCAGACTTGTGACTCCTGCTGAAAGTTGATCATTTGTCTCTCAATGAAGAAGCCCACATTATGTGGGATATTGATTCCACATGCTTCTGGAAGATTGACTGCATTGGACCTTTAACCCCTCTCAGGCCTATCATTGGAACCTCACTGCTGTTGACACTTTTTCAGGTTACTGTCCTGCTCTTTCAGTCTGATCAGCTGAGCTGAAACGAATCACTGTGGCCCTTGAAGCTAATCTGCATCATGTGCCCTCCTGATCTACACACCTTAGTAAGGCAGTTTGGTCATTGAATGCAGTTGTCCCCAAAAAGGGAACATTCCTTCTCAGCTACTTCCTGGGTAATGATCAGAAAAAAAGAAGTGGGTTTATAGAAACCTATTTTGAAAATTCAGGATTCCACCCTGACCGTTTCTAGGCTTGATGCTTCTTTCTTACCCTAATGGCAATCCCAAGCCAGCCTGGTTGGTACACTTTTTGGGTGGCAACTTAGTCCGAAAAGATCTAGGGGATTGAAACTTAATTCTGGTTCAGCCATCTGGATTCTTTTGTTGGACTGCCATGGTCTAGATCATAAGGATTATGACTACTTTGTTGAGTACACTGCTCACTGAATCTCCTTACAATGACCCATATGGGCCAAAGTGGGGGGAAATAATGGGTCTGTGTAAGTTCTAAAAATATCCTTGACTCTCTTGCACCTGCCCCTTGTGGACAAAAGGTCTGGGTATGATCAGAAAAAAGTGAAGTTATAACTGCTAGAATGGGCCACACTAATTTTGTGGAGATGGAGGGAGAACAACACCACCAGCACCTGGGGAGGGAGCACCTCAGATACCAAGATGAGCAGAGGAGGGAAGGACACTAATGAACTTTTGTCTTTTAGAACCACACTGGAGCCTTGTTCTCAAGAAGGAAAATACCCTGGTGTAGCTCTCCATAACTGCTTTACTTGTGTACTTCAAAATTTAATTGACTGCTGGGTCTGCTGTCCTCTGCCAGACAGCTCCAACCACAATTGGATCACCATTGCCCTTAATCTTACTGATGACCCTAGCTGCTAAACTTTCACACAAAACATCTGTCAGCATCTCCAGATGTTCCATTCCCAAGCCATGACTCATTCCACAGGGTGGACAAATGCCATTCAATGAGTGGTGTGGACAATAGAACAGATTCGATAACTATCCTCAGGCTGGCTTTCCAAAAATGAGGACTAGACTCGAATATTCAAATAGAATTGGGAACCTAAGTTGTACCAGCTGCCTGGGAGGCCACAGTGGAGGCACTGTAAATCTGTGTTCCCCAACTGATGTAAGTCTCACTGGGGGGCCCCAACAATTGTCAAGCTTAGATTGACAAGTATTCTCGTGATGTCCCTTCGTTGGTAGGTAGAATAATAGTCCATCCTTTCACCGAGGGAGCTCTTTATCTCTCATCTCCACCATGCTTCTTGTAGAGAACAATAAAAGCTTCCATCAGCATAAAACATTAGCACAAGCCCACCACTTTGGCTTTGGCTTTTTCTTTGCGCCTCCTTTCCCTCCCAGATGTAATTACTTTACCTCAGCTACACATTTTGAAGGATTTTTGTTACATTTTATCCAGAATCCCCATGTGTTTATAGTTGGAAGTTTTTAAGATAATTAGGATAACTGGCATGCTATACATGAAACAGAAATGTCCTCTCTGGTTTACTTCTTTCTTTATTCTATTTTTTTCTTTCATATTTATTTATTTATAATTGAAATGTATTTTAATTGAATATTTTCTACTCAATTTTTTATTCAACTTATAAACTGAATTTAATTAATAGATTTTAATAGAAATATAGTTGATAAACAATATTATATTGGTTTCAGGTATACAACATAGTGATTTGACACTATGATTACTAAATGCTCATCACAATAAGTGTAGTTGCTATCTGTCAACAAAGAAAGATACTACAATATTATGGATTATATTTCCTATGCTGTATTTTCTTCCCTGTGACTTACTTTATAATTTGATGTCTTTTCCTCTATTCTATATAGCTCTTCTCAACCTCTAAGCATCTGCTGATTCACAGTTTCTGCTTCTTTGTAACCTGAGTTTATTTTGCCCTAAATGGTCCTAGCAGTAATTTGTGGCCTATCTTTAGACATGTGCTCATCTTCAGCTTCCTCTACCATCTGTTTCATATTTTCTAAAAAGAGGTAAAATATGATAGAGCATATTTGACTTTTCCCTACCCAATATCCAATTTGACTTTTTGGGTAGGCTATATCAGAGATTCTTGGACTATCCATGGATTGGCTGCTCTTTGGTCGGGTGTACCATGGCCCAGTCAGCTATGACCATGAGCAGTGGTAGGGAAGAGAAGCACACTGGGACATATGGAACAAAATAAGAGGTGGCTTTCCAACAGGAGCTGAAGGCAGAGTAGGTTCCCTTATAAGGAACTATGGCGAGAAAGACATTTGATATATCTAGAGGTTGTAGATGGTAGAGCAAGTGATTAATACATCAACCACTTTGAAGCCCTCATCCACTTTTTGGAGGGGGAGGGAACAAGAATACAATAGATTGGTGAGTGACTAGAATGTGGAGAAGTAGAGACCATCAAGTATGAACTATCTATCTCACTATGAACTTTTTTTTTCATTGGGTCTTTTATTTATTTATTGGGTATATTTCCATACAGAAAATGGAGGAGTCTTTAACTTCTTTGCTTATGAATCTCTTAAAAGAAACTAAAACAAAACAAACAAAACAAAAACTACTTACCCTTTCAAATATTTGGAAGTTATCTAATATTTTTCATTATAAGTTTAAATAGTTGTAAAGTATGTGTATAGTTCTAGGTAAAGGCTATATGGTGTCACAAAGAGATTTCCAACATTTAGTAGCTTAAAGACGTTTATTACGTTTTTATATAATGGTTTAAGTTTCAGGCTGGTAGGACATTCTGCCATCTTCAACACATGGCTGCTAATATCACTCAATATTATTCTAGCTGGCAAAGAGAAAGAACAGAATCCCAAGGCCAGGGAATTTGTTTTAAGCTAGGGAAGCTGAAGTTATATCACTTATGCTCACATTCCATTGGTGAATCTTTGTCATATGACCATGGCTTTGCTGCATCAAAGACTGGGAAATGTAGTCCCACCTCAGGCAGCTCTATTGTTAAAAGAGAAAGGAATTTAGTGAGAGTGGCTCCTCCAGGTCTGTATAGGTATAAACGAAAAGACCAGTTACCTGCTCCCTCCCTACCCAATATCCAATGGTGATGTGGCAACAGAATAACCATAATGAAACCCCTATTTGGAAAAAGGAAGAATTAGAAATACTAATAGTCATTGATCCATAGTGATTATTAAGCCCATTTAGCACATAATACAAAGACTCCTACTCCTCACAGTAGATTAAATTCCTTGACTAGCCTCTCTGACTGTCCAAATTCTGCTGAGTGAGAGAATTCCCATGATCACTGTCCTCTAGGGGGCCTGGCTTTGTTCTCTAGGAATTTCTTTCTTGTCCATTATTCCCCATGATCACATATGAAGAGGAAGTTGGGGAAATAATCTTCTTGGGAGCAAGAACCTTGTTCTTGCTGTTGTAAGTTCTCCTAAACATTACCACCCTCTGTGTCATCTAGAGGGTTGGTAATGCTGTATTAGTTAACACTCCACTATTGTCTCTGAGATTTCCCAAGCCATTAGCAAGTTTTGATGCTGGCACTTCTTGATCCTACCAGAAGAATCTAAACCTTCATTAATTTAAAATTTATGCCATGCTGCTCTGTGCCTTTTGAAAATACAATAATTTTTCATTTCAATGCAAAATAATGCTATAATATTTTTGAAAACTTTAAAATGGCAACTGAATTTAACATATACAGTATCAAAAGTGCATATAATCCAACTGAAGTGATGGCAATATGAATTACAATTGCTAAATTTCTGCATGTTCAAATAATTACAAATATATCAGGACAGATGCTTGACAAACAGGGATTTTAATTCACTATCAATTGTAAGACACTCTTGATTTCTAGAATGTTAGAATGTAAAAAAAGTTTGTCTTAGAATTGCTGAGTCAAAGATATATTTGTACCCTCATGTTCCTTGCTCCGTTACTTACCATAGCCAAGACACAGAAACAACCTAAGTGTCCATCAACAAATGAATGGGTAAAAATGTAAATATATATACTGGAATACTATTCAGCCATAAAAAGAGGGAAATCCTAGCCATTTTCAACAACACAGATTGACCTTGAAGGCATTATGCTAAGTGAAATAAGTCAGACAAAGCAGACAAATACCTGATTTCACTTATATGTGGAATCTAAAAGTCAAAATAAACAAAAAAACAAAAAAAGGAAACTTACAGTAAAAGAGACTAGATTTGTAGTTACCAGAGGCAAAGGGTAGGGGAACTGGATGAAGGTAGTTGAAATCTACAAACTCCCAGTTTTAAGATAAATCAGTACTAGGGATATAATGTACAACATGATGACTATAGTCAACACTGCTATACAGTATATATATATTTTTAATAGTTTATTTTGGTATCATTAATTTACAATTACATGTTCAATATTATGGTGATTACACTACCCCCTTCATCAGGTCCCCCCCACCAACCCCATTATAGTCAATGTCCTTCAGCATAGTGAGATGCTATAGAATCACTACTTGCCTTCTCTAAGTAGTACTGCCCTCCCCGTGCCCCCCCAACATTACATCTGCTAATCGTAATGCCCCTTTTTTCCCCTTGTCCCTCCCTTCTCACCCATCCTCCCTAGTCCCTTTCCCTTTGGTAACTATGAGTCCTTTCTTGGGTTCTGTGAGTCTGCTGCTGTTTTGTTCCTTCAGTTTTTTTTCTTTGTTCTTATACTCCACATATAAGTGAAATCATTTGGTACCTGTCCTTTTGGCTTGGCTTATTTCACTGAGCATAATACCCTCTAGCTCCATCCATGTTGTTGCAAATGGTAGGATTTGTTTTCTTCTTATGGCTGAATAATATTCCATTGTGTATATGTACCACATCTTCTTTATCCATTCATCTACTGATGGACACTTAGGTTGCTTTCATTTCTTGGCTATTGTAAATAGTGCTGCAATAAACATAGGGGTGCATATGTCTTTTCAAACTGGGCTGCTGCATTCTTAGGGTAAATTCCTAGGAGTGGAATTCCTGGGTCAAATGGTATTTCTATTTTGAGTTTTTTGAGGAACCTCCATACTGCTTTCCACAATGGTTGAACTAATTTGCATTCCCACCAGCAGTGGAGGAGGGTTCCCTTTTCTCCACGTCCTCGCCAACATTTGTTGTTGTTTGTGTTTTGGATGTTGGCCATCCTCACTGGTGTGAGGTGATATCTCATTGTGGTTTTACACTGCATTTCTCTGATGATTAGTGATGTGTAGCATCTTTTCATGTGCCTGTTGGTCATCTGAGTTTCTTCTTTGGAGAAGTTTCTATTCATGTCCTCTGCCCATTTCTTAATTGGATTACTTACTTTATGTTTGTTGAGGTACGTGAGTTCTTTATATATTTTGGATGTCAACCCCTTATCGGATACGTCATTTATGAATATATTCTCCCATACTGTAGGATCTCTTTTTGTTCTACTGATGGTGTCCTTTGCTGTACAGAAGCTTTTCAGGTTGATATAGTTCCACTTGTTCATTTTTGCTTTTGTTTCCCTTGCCCAGGGAGATATGTTCATAAAGAAGTCGCTCATGTTTATGTCCAAGAGATATTTGCCTATGTTTTTTTCTAAGAGTTTTATGGTTTCATGACTTACATTCAGGTCTTTGATCCATTTTGAGTTGACTTTTGTGTATGGGGTTAGACAGTAGCCAGTTTCATTCTCTTACATATAGCTGTCCAGTTTTGCCAACACCAGCTGCTGAAGAGGCTGTCATCTTGCCATTGTATATCCGAGGCTCCTTTATCAAATATTAGTTGACTGTATATGTTTGGGTTAATGTTTGGATTTTCTATTCTGTTCCACTGGTCTGTGGGTCTGTTTTTGTGCTGATACCAAATTGTCTTGATTACTGTGGCTTTGTAGTAGAGCTTGAAGTCAGGGAGCGTAATTCCCCCTGTTTTATTCCTCCTTCTCAGGATTGCTTTGGCTATTTGGGGTCTTTTGTGGTTCCATATGAATTTTAGAATTATTTGTTCCAGTTCCTTGAAGAAAGGTGTTAGTATTTTGATAGGGATTGTGTTGAATCTGTAGATTGCTTTAGGTAGTATAGCCATTTTGACAATATTTATTCTACCTAGCCAAGAGCATGGAATGAATTTCCATTTGTTAGTGTCCTCTTTAATTTCTCTTAGGAGTGTCTTGTAGTTTTCAGAGTACAGGTCTTTCACTTCCTTCGTTAGGTTTATTCCTAGGTATTTTATTCTTTTTGATGCAATTGTGAATGGAATTGTTTTTCTGATTTCTCTTTCTGTTAGTTCATCGTTAGTGTATAGGAAAGCAACAGATTTCTGTGTGTTGATTTTGTATCCTGCAACTTTGCTCAATTCAGATATTAGTTCTAGTAGTTTTGGAGTGGAGTCTTTAGGGTTTTTTATGTACAATATCATGTCATCTGCAAATAGTGACAATTTGACTTCTTCTTTACCAATCTGGATGCCTTGTATGTCTTTGTTTTGTCTGATTGCCATGGCTAGGACCTCCAGTACTATGTTGAATAACAGTGGAGAGAGTGGGCATCCCTGTCTTGTTCCCGATCTTAGATGAAAAGCAGCTTCTCGCTGTTAAGTATGATGTTAGCTGTGGGTTTGTCATATATAGCCTTTATGATATTGACGTACTTGCCCTCTGTAACCATTTTGTTGAGAGTTTTAATCATGAATGGATGCTGAATTTTGTCAAATGCTTTTTCAGCATCTATGGAGATGATCATGTGGTTTTAGTCCTTCTTTTTGTTGATGTGGTGGATGATGTTGATGGATTTTCGAATGTTGTACCATCCTTGCATCCCAGGGATGAATCCCACTTGATCATGGTGTATGATCCTCTTGATGTATTTTTGAATTCGGTTTGCTAATATTTTGTTGAGTATTTTTGCATCTACGTTCATCAGGGATATTGGTCTGCAGTTTTCTTTTTTGGTGAGGTCTTTGCCTGGTTTGGTATTAGAGTGATGCTGGCTTCATAGAATGAGTTTGGAAGTATTCCCTCCTCTTCTATTTTTGGAAAACTTTAAGGAGAATCGGTGTTATTTCTTCTCTATATGTCTGGTAGAACTCAGAGGTGAATCCATCAGGCCCAGGGGTTTTGTTCTTGGGTAGTTTTTTGATTACCAATTCGATTTCGTCGCTGGTGATTGGTCTGTTTAGTTTTTCGGTTTCTTGCTTGGTCAGTCTTGGAAGGTTGTATTTTTCTAAGAAGTTGTCCATTTCTTCTATGTTTTCCAGCTTGTTAGCATATAGATTCTCATAATATTCTCTTATAATTCTTTGTATTTCTGTGGGGTCTGTCGTTATTTTTCCTTTCTCCTTTCTGATTCTGTTTATGTGTGTAGATTCTCTTTTTCTCTTAGGGGTTTATCTATTTTTTTTCTAGGGGTTTATCTATTTTGTTTATTTTTTCAAAGAACCAGCTCTTGGTTTCATTGATTTTTTCTATTGTTGTATTCTTCTCAATTTTATTTATTTCTTCT
>JAVSCE010017779.1:0-49688 GCA_032199065.1 Smutsia gigantea | reverse complement strand
CATCCCCAGCCCCTCTTCCCCAGATCCACTGGGAAGCAGAGGAATCTATGCAGTAGGGTGCCTCCTTTACTACCCTCATGTTAAGTGTGGGCACCTCCTGTTGAAGGCATGTAAGCCAGCCCCTCATGCCTTTATATGCCCCCATTTTACACAGCAAATGTTTCAGCTGCCCATTCCAACCTTCTATTAAACCATTGCTCTGAGGGTGATATGCAACATGGTATGTCTATCTGATGGGACATCTCCTGGACCACCGTGGACACCATGGGCTGTAAGGTGTGCCCTTGGTCAGGTCAGAAGAGATGTTACTTGGTGGTCCAATTTCATACAGCATCTTCTTTTCCAATCTTTTAATGGTATTTTGGGCATTTGCATCTACCACCGGGTACACCAAGTCTAGTCAATAATAAGTGTCTATTCCAGTTAGGAGCCATTTATAGCCCACAGGCGCTACTGGCAATGGTCCAACGTAATGCACTTGACAGCTCTGTGTGGGGCCTTCCTACCAGGGAATCCTCCACAGCCAGCTGCAGTCTTTGTCTCTCTTGTTGACAGACAGAGCAGTTCTTGGCATTCAGTGCCTCACAGGCTGCAAGAATATGTCCAGAGTCAGCCCACCTCTGCAGTGCTGCAGCTGCCCCACACCCACTCATGTCATGGACCCAGGCGGCTGCCTCAGGGGAACATGGACAGGTCTGCTTGGTGGTTCCAATCACCTTCTGATCCTGGAAGGGGGTTCTTCTGAAGGGCATCGACATGTCCTAGTTAAATGCACCCTTTAAATTCTCAAAGTGATTTCCATAGGGCTGCACCCCACAAAAGCATTCCTTTCATAGTCCCATTTTCCATTGCTCATTTACCTGACCACACAGCCAGGCTATTGCCTACAGCCCACGAGTCAGTAAAAATCCAAATACAGGGGCTTTTATCATCGTTCATTTCTTCCATCACGGCCAGGAAAACAGCACTGTTCAGCCCACTGAGCTGATTTGTTCTTGTCTTCCTCAACCACAGTCTTGCCATCCACTGGTCTTAAGGCAGCAGCTTTCCAAACAGGTCATTGTCCATTACCCTTGGAAGTGCTGTCTGTAAACAACGTAGCTCTTTGTTGTTCAGCTGAGAGCTATTCACACGGCAAAGCCCATGCAGCAATGAGCACCTCATCAGGGAGCCTGAACGTCAGTCCTGGAGGAATAGAGGCCACCTGCTCATGGACACTGTGTGGCCTCCTAGCATTCCTCATGCAGCCTGCTCCCGTAAGAACCATTTCCATTTCATTATGGAACCCTTCTGGGCACTTCCTTCCTTACTAGAGTGTTTCTCTGACATCACCCAAGACATTATGGGGATCTCAGGTTTCAAGATGACTTTATGTCCTTTAGTCATTGAGGCAGCCTCAATTAATGCCCAGCAGCATGCTAATGATTGTTCTCAAATGGTGTGTTGCTCTAGGAGGAGGGCATTTCCCCACCTGGGGCAAGTGTGCTAGGAATTTGATGAGACTGAATAAAGGAGGAGACATGAGTTTGGGTTTAAAAGCAAGTTTATGCTCATGGCAGTAGGTCTGTCTCTCCTTTCTCCCCACTCACCGTGGCTGTGTACTACTTCCCCGGCCCTCACACAGGGAGGAAATCTATGGGCAGGTCTCTGATGACTGGCAGATGCCTGACCAATTACGTACCGGGAACTGAGGGGATGAGAGAATGGGTGTTTCCTCTCTGCCCCTCCCCTGTGCTGGTACTCCTGTGACTGGTACTCTGTGCTCACTCTCTCACTGGAAAACATCCCATAAATGTGCAAACAGGTTCTGAGTATATACACAATAGGCTCTATTAAGACCAGGCACGAATCCTGATCAGAAATTTCCATTTACTCCACAATCCATCCCTCCAGGATTCTTGCTTCACAATCTATGTATCCACAATCTTCTGCGATGGCCCTTGTGGGAGAAAGCTAGAGCACTCTCTCATTCCACAACAGGAACAGAGGTTATTAACAACATACAAATAACAAGAGAAATTATGGTACAGATGATAACAAAACCATTATAATCTCCAGCATGAGGATCCAGCTGTATTCAAGCCAGTCCTACTCAGATGAGTTCATAACTTGCATGTCTTATGGGAAGCCAGCAGCTGGACAGGCAGGGAGGTCTGTGCACACTCATGAAAGAGCAGCTCTAGCTAGGGGACATGCCCAAAACACAGAGATTGTAGGGGAGATTAACCTTAAGGGTGATAAGACACGTTTTAATGACACCAACAAAGGCAAATCTTGCCCATCAGGTAGGATGCATGTGAGAGTGCCCACATGGTAAGACCATGCCAGAAAGGGGGTCCTTTCTTGGTCTAGTATACCAGAACTTTAGCCCTCTCCCTCTGGGGATTACTGAGGGTTCTGTATATAGGGCTATGGGAGGCACATGCTCTGGCCACAAGGATAAGACAAAACTCCCCATAAGGTGCTCTTACCTTCCGGCCACTACCATAGTCATTGGGGGCCACTCTGTTGTTACTGCAGGAACACACAGGATGCCAGCTTCTAGGCCTTGTCCCAAGGTGGTAGAAGGGAAAGTGATCACTGATCCATGTGTCAAAATGTCCAAGGCTGGGGTTGCAGGGGAGCAGGCAGTGGTGGCATCCCCACTACACGTCGGCTACATGGCTGGCCCGGCAACTTGAAGAGTCCCATCTACTAGAGGGAGCACTGTCGCCCCTGCCCTCTGCCCTCAGAGCTCTCCCAGGTACCCCAGGTTACCCTGGGGGTGGAAGCCATGGCCCTCTTGGCCCTCCAGCTGCTCCTCTCCAGCCTGTGCCACGAGTGACCGCCAGCACCTCACCAGGTTTGGCGGACTAAGCCCCCACCCCACGTATGGGACCGTATCCCTTAGCCCCAATGCTCCTGCTAGAGGAGCCAAGTGTGTGTCTATGGTTGGAGCTGTGGAGGAGCCCCCCTGTGGGAAGTGCTGCCAGAACCCTTGTCACCAAGTTTCCTGTGTGCACGCTGCAAGGACTATGTGTGAGTCTGGTATAATTTGGCCTCCTGGGATTCTGTCTTATCAAGAAGGAAGATAACTAAGAAGAGTTCTCTGTTGGGAAGAAAACTAAGAAAATAAGAAAGCCAGAATTTATTTTTACATGTTGTAGCTCACTTATCAATGTGAGCACTTCTCCCACCATTTTTCCTCCTGCTGGAGAGTGGGCTGACAAGTTCTCAGTGTGAGTGCCAAAAATGGTTAGTTGATGAAAAGTTATGCTGTGAACATCATAAAACTAATTATCAGATTCTGAAAGCTGAACACAGAAGGTTGCAAGACGAGTACATAAGGTCACAAAACGAACTCAAGCGCTAAATGAAAAGCAAACTCACCAGGAGAAATTTCAGCTGCTGCTTGAAGAGCTAAGAGGGGAATTAGTAGAGAATACTAAAGACTTAGAAGAAATGAAACTGGAGGTATTAACTCCACAAAAGTTGGAATTGTTACGAGCCCAAATTCAATGAGAATTAGAAACTCCAGTGAAAGAACATTTTAGGGATCTGGATGAAGTGGAAAAGTACAGAGCTGAATGCAATAAGCTTTGTTATGAACACACATTTCTCAAATTAGAATTTGAACACCAGAAAAAAGAATTTGTGTGTATTTTAGAAGAAGAAAAAATACAAAGTGAACCAGAGATGGCAAGACTGGAGAAAGATAAAGAACTATGTGACCAGCTACTTAGTGCCGATGACTCAAGAGACAGCAAACAAGTGGAGAAGATTGTTCAGGAGGAAGTCCATTTGTGTCAGAAATTAGCAGGTTTAGAGGCTGAAATAGCAGAATTAAGAGTTGAACAAGAGAATTCTGGTGCTCAGGTTGAGAATGTCCAAGGAATTCACGTGTGGCAGTTGGCTGGGATGCATGCTACAGTCAGATCCCTGGAGGCTGAAAAAGAGTCTGCTAAACTACAGGCTGAACACTTGGAAAAGGAGCTACGTTTGAGCAATGATTAATCAGTAAATTGCATAAAGGTGAATGGGAAATACACTGACCAGTAAAGTGAAAGAACTTAAACATTCAAACAACCTAGGAATAACAGACATCAAACTGGAGACAGCAAGAGCAAAGTGAGCTAGAAAGAGAAAGAATTAAGATTCAAAGTGAACTGGATGGATTACAGTCAGACAATGAAATTCTCGAATCATCTGTTGAACACCACAAACCACTCCTAGTAGAAAAGGATCATGAATTAATACACAAAGTACAAGCTGCCAAGGAAGAAGGTTATCAGAAACTAGTAGTAATACAAGATGGAAAGCTAGACCTTGAGAACAGATTAGTGGGTTTAGAGAAAATGAAAGTGGAGCATGATGTCTGGAGGCAACGTGAAAAGGATCAGTGTGAAGAGAAGTTGCGGGCTTCACAGATGGCAGAAGAGTTGGCCAGAAGGGAACTTAAGAGTATTAGGTTAAAAGTTCAACAACAAATTGTGAATATTGAAAATGTAGAGAAAGAAAATAATGAAAATTCTCATCTGAAACAGCAAGTCAGTGGTTTGCAGATCCAAGCGACCTCACTTGCACGGTCAGAGAATGATTTGCTGAATTCAAACCAAATACTGAAGGAAATGGTGGAGAGTTTAAAACAAGAATGCCAAAAGTTAAGGAAGCCAAGACGAGAAAGGGCAACTCAAAGTTGAAAAGACACTGGAAGAGAAACAAATACAACGGTTGGAAGAAAAGCATAAGTTTCATGAACGTATCACTGACAGAGAAAAAAAGTATAATCAAGCTAAAGAGAAACTGCAGTGAGATGCAATTGCTCAGAAAAAGAAATATAGTAGTGTTGCCGTAAGTTATTCTCCACGCGGGATGATAGGGAAATTTCTAGAGAATAAAGAATAACAGAAAAAAACACAGACATGAAAAGACAATACAAGACTGCAGCCCCCAATACTGCAGGTGCTTTATTTATTTTTTTAATATCATTTATTTTATCATTAATTGAAAATTACATGTGCAATATTACGATTATTAAACTAGCCCTTCATCAGGTCCCCCCCACCAACCCCATTACAGTCACTGTCCATCAGCGTAGTGAGATGCTATACAATCACTACTTGTTTTCTCTGAGTTGTACTGCCCTCCCCGTGCCCCCCCAACATTACATCTGCTAATCGTAATGCCCCTTTTCCCCTCTTATCCCTCCCTTCCCGCCCATTTTCCCCAGTCACTTTCTATTTGGTAACTATTAGTCCGTTCTTGGGTTCTGTGAGTCTGCTGCTGTTTTGTTCCTTCAGTATTTTTTCTTTGTTCTTATACTCCACATATGAGTGAAATGATTTGATACTTGTCTTTTTCGGCTTGGCTTATTTCACTGAGCATAATACCCTCTAGCTCCATCCATGTTGTTGCAAATGGTGGGATTTGTTTTCTTCTTATGGCTGAATAATATTCCATTGTGTATATGTACCACCTCTTCTTTATCCATTCATCTACTGATGGACACTTAGGTTGCTTCCATTTCTTGGCTATTGTAAATAGTGCTGCGATAAACATAGGGGTGCATCTGTCTTTTTCAAACTGGGCTGCTGCATTCTTAGGGTAAATTCCTAGGAGTGGAATTCCTGGGTCAAATGGTATTTCTATTTTGAGTTTTTTGAGGAACCTCCATACTGCTTTCCACAATGGTTGAACTAATTTGCAGTCCCACCAGCAGTGTAGGAGGGTTCCCTTTTCTCCACATCCTCGCCAACATTTGTTGTTGTTTGTGTTTTGGATGTTGGCCATCCTCACTGGTGTGAGGTGATATCTCATTGTGGTTTTAATCTGCATTTCTCTGATGATTAGCGATGTGGAGCATCTTTTCATGTGCCTGTTGGCCATCTGAATTTCTTCTTTGGAGAAGTGTCTATTCATGTCCTCTGCCCATTTCTTAATTGGATTATCTGCTTTCTGTTTGTTAAGGTGCATGAGTTCTTTATATATTTTGGATGTCAACCCTTTATCACATACGTTTTTTATGAATGTATTATCCCATACTGATCTGATGTCTTCTTGTTCTACTGATGGTGTCCTTTGCTGTACAGAAGCTTTGCAGCTTGATATAGTCCCACTTGTTCATTTTTGCTTTTGTTTCCCTTGCCCAGGGAGATATGTTCATGAAGAAGTCGCTCGTGTTTATGTCCAAGAGATTTTTGCCTATGTTTTTTTCTAAGAGTTTGATGGTTTCATGACTTACATTCAAGTCTTTGATCCACCTTGAGTTTACCTTTTTGTATGGGTCTAGTCAGTAGTCCAGTTTCATTCTCTTACATGTAGCTGTCCAGTTTTTCCAACACCAGCTGCTGAAGAGGCTGTCATCTCCCCATTGTATATCCAAGGCACTTTTATCAAATATTAATTGACTGTATATGTTTGGGTTAATGTTTGGATTTTCTATTCTGTTCCACTGGTCGGTGGGTCTGTTTTTGTGCCAATACCAAATTGTCTTGATTACTGCGGCTTTGTAGTAGACCTTGAAGTCAGGGAGTGTAATTCCCCCTGTTTTATTCCTCCTTCACAGGATTGATTTGGCTCTTCGGGGTCTTTTGTGGTTCCATATGAATTTTAGAATTATTTGTTCCAGGTCATTAAAGAAAGCTGTTGGTAGTTTGATAGGGATTGCATTGAATCGGTAGATTGCTTTAGGTAGTATAGCCATTTTGACAATATTTATTCTTCCTAGCCAAGAGCATGGGATGCATTTCCATTTGTTAGTGTCCTATTTAATTTCTCTTAAGAGTGTCTTGTAGTTTTCAGAGTACAGGTCTTTCACTTCCTTCGTTAGGTTTATTCCTAGGTATTTTATTCTTTTTGATGCACTTGTGAATGGAATTGTTTTTCTGATTTCTCTTTCTGTTAGTTCATCATTAGCGTATAGGAAAGCAACAGATTTCTGTGTGTTAATTTTGTATCCTGCAACTTTGCTGAATTCATATATTAGTTCTAGTAGTTTTGGAATGGAATCTTTAGGGTTTTTCATGTACAATATCATGTGATCTGCAAATAGTGACTGTTTGACTTCTTCTTTACCATGACTTCTTCTTTACCAATCTGGATGCCTTGTATGTCTTTGTTTTGTCTGATTGCTGTGGCTAGGAACTCCGGTACTATGTTGAACAACAGTGGAGAAAATGGGCATCCCTGTCTTTTTCCTGATCTTAGATGAAAAGCTTTCAGCGTCTCGCCATTAAGTATGATGTTAGCTGTGGGTTTGTCATATATAGACTTTATGATGTTGAGGTACTTGCCATCTATACCCATTTTGTTGAGAGTTTTAATCAGGAATGGATGCTGAATTTTGTCAAATGCCTTTTCAGCATCTATGGAGATGATCATGTGGTTTTTGTTCTTCTTTTTGTTGATGTGGTGGATGATGTTGATGGATTTTCGAATGTTGTACCATCCTTGCATCCCTGGGATGAATCCCACTTGATCATGGTGTATGATCCTCTTGATGTATTTTTGAATTCGGTTTGCTAATATTTTGTTGAGTATTTTTGCATCTACGTTCATCAGGGATATTGGTCTGTAATTTTCTTTTTTGGTGAGGTCTTTGCCCGGTTTTGGTATTAGGGTGATGCTGGCTTCATAGAATGAGTTTGGAAGTATTCCCTCCTCTTCTATTTTTTGGAAAACTTTAAGGAGAATGGGTGTTATTTCTTCTCTATATGTCTGGTAGAATTCAGAGGTGAATCCATCAGGCCCAGGGGTTTTGTTCTTGGGTAGTTTTTTATTACCAATTCCATTTCGTCACTGGTGATTGGTCTGTTTAGTTTTTCTGTTTCTTGCTTGGTCAGTCTTGGAAGGTTGTATTTTTCTAAGAAGTTGTCCATTTCTTCTTTGTTATCCAGCTTGTTAGCATATAGATTCTCATAACATTCTCTTATGATTTTTTGTATTTCTGTGGCGTCCGTCGTTATTTTTCCTTTCTCATTTCTGATTGTGTTTATGTCTGTAGATTCTCTTTTTCTCTTAATGAGTCTGGCTAGGGGTTTATCTATTTTGTTTATTTTTTCAAAGAACCAGCTCTTGGTTTTATTGATTTTTTCTATTGTTTTATTCTTCTCAATTTTATTTATTTCTTCTCTAATCTTTATTATGTCCCTCCTTCTGGTGACTTTGGGCCTCATTTGTTCTTCTTTTTCCAATTTCAGTAATTGTGTCTTTAGACTATTCGTTTGGGAATGTTCTTCCTTCTTTAAATAGGCCTGGATTGCAATATACTTTCCTCTTAGAACTGCCTTTGCTGCATCCCACAGAAGTTGTGGCTTTGTGTTGTTGTTGTCATTAGTCTCCATATATTCTTTGATTTCTGTTTTGATTTGGTCGTTAACCCATTGATTAATTAGGATACTGTTGTTAAGTCTCCATGTATTTGTGAGCCTTTTTGATTTCTTTCTAAAATTTATTTCTAGTTTTATACCTTGGTGATCTGAGAAGTTGGTTGGTAGGATTTCAATATTTTTGAAATTACTGAGGTTCTTTTTGTGGCCTAGTATGTGGTCTATTCTGGAAAATGTTCCATGTGCACTTGAGAAGAATGTGTATCCTGTTGCTTTTGGGTGTAGAGTTCTGTAGATGTCTGTTAGGTCCATCTGTTCTAGTGTGTTGTTCAGTGCCTCTGTGTCTTTACTTATTTTCTGTCTGGTTGATCTGTCCTCTGGAGTGAGTGGTGTGTTGAAGTCTCCTAAGATGAATGCATTGCTGTCTATTTCCTCCTTTAATTCTGTTAGTATTTGTCTCACATATGCTGGCGCTCCTGTGTTGGGTACATATATATTTATAATCGTTATATCTTCTTGTTGGACTGACCCATTTATCATTATGTAATGTCCTTCTTTATCTTTTGCTACTTTCTTCGTTTTGAAGTCTATTTTGTCTGATACAAGTACTGCAACACCTGCTTTTTTCTCTTTGTTGTTTGCATGAAATATCTTTTTCCATCCCTTCACTTTTAGTCTGTGTATATCTTTGGATTTGAGGTGAGTTTCTTGTAGGCAGCATATAGATGGGTCTTGCTTTTTTATCCATTCTGTTACTCTGTGTCTTTTGATTGGTGCATTCAGTCCATTTACATTTAGGGTGATTATTGACAGATATGTACTTATTGCCATTGCTGGCTTTAGATTCGTGGTTACCAAGGGTTCAAGGGTTGCTTCTTTACTATCTAACAATCTAACTTAACTTTCTTGTTAAGTTATTGTAAACACAGTCTGATGTTTCTTTATTTCTCTCCCTTCTTATTCCTCCTCCTCCATTCTTTCTATAATAGGTGTTTTATTCATTGCCTTTAGTTAGTATTTGGATGGTCTGCTTTCTTTGCTATGATTTTATTTTCTCTGGTGACATCTTTTTAGCCTTAGGTGTGCTTCCATCTAGAGCAGTCCATTTAAGATATCCTGTAGTGGTGGTTTATGAGAGGCAAACTCTCTCAACTTTCGTTTGTCTGGAAATTGTTTAATCCCTCCATCATATTTAAATGATAATCTTGCTGGATACAATATTCTTGGTTCGAGGCCCTTCTGTTTCATAACGTTAAATATATCATGCCATTCTCTTCTGGCCTGTAAGGTTTCTGTTGAGAAGTCTGATGATAGTCTGATGGGTTTTCCTTTGTAGGTGATCTTTTTTCTCTCTCTAGCTGCCTTTAATACCCTGTCTTTATCTTTGATCTTTGCCATCTTAATTATTATGTGTCTTGGTGTTGTCTTCCTTGGGTCCCTTGTGTTGGGAGATCTGTGAGCTTCGGTGGACTGCGAGACTACTTCCTTCCCCAGCGAGGGAAAGTTTTCAGCAATTATTTCTTCAAAGACACTTTCTATCCCTTTTTCTCTCTCTTCTTCCTCCGGTACTCCTATAATGCTAATATTGTTCCGTTTGGATAGGTCACACAGTTCTCTTAATATTCTTTCATTCCTAGAAATCCTTTTATCTCTCTCTGCCTCAGCTGCTCTGTACTCCTGTTCTCTGTTTTCTATTCCATTAACAGTCTCTTGTATCTCATCCATTCTGCTGTTAAACCCGTCGATTGCTTGTCTGATTTCTGTATTGTCTTTCCTCAGTTCCCTCACTTCCTGCCTCAGCTCTTGCACATTTCTCTGTAGGTCCATCAGCATGGTTATGACTTTTATTCTGAATTCTTTTTCAGGGAGGCTGTGCATTTCCATCCCTTCAGACTCCCTCTCTGGGGATGTCTGGTTGATTTTGGTCTGAACCATATTCCTCTGTCTTTTCATGGCTAAATAATTGGTCACTGATAGTTGCCACGTATGTCAGCTGGGCTCTTTAAGACTTTAAAAAGAGAAGAAAAAAATAGAAAAGAAAGAAAGAAAGAAAGAAAGAAATGGAAAAAAGAAAGAAAAAAAAACAAAAACAAAACAGAAAACAAACAAAACAAAAAAAATGCCCACCGGACGTAGATTCTGTGGGAATTCTCTAGGTGGCGCTGTTGCCCCACTATTCCACAGCAGTGACTGTGCCGCTCTGCAGGGCCCTTTATCGCTCTGGCAGGGGTGGGAATGAATAGGAGGCTGTTGATCTCAGTGAGATGTGTTAAGTATGGCTACGCTTCCTCAGTCGCCAGCTAAGGCGTCTGAAACTCCCCAGGACTCCCAGCCTGCTGGGCTGAGTGTGCTGGGGCGATCCGGCTCCTCCGCTGGGCTCCTGTCTCTTTAAGACCGCTGAAGAAAGCGCGCGTTTTTTTTTTCCTTCCTGGGAGCCGGCTGCAAGCACCCTGGCGCGTTCCCCGCTCAGATCCTGCCCCTCTGTCTCTCCAATCTCCGCTGCACTGCGCAATGTGGGTCAGCGCTCCCCGCGCAGATCACCGGGGCTGGCTACTTCGCGGGGTGCACTTCCACTCCCTCCCGGCTCTGAATCCTCTCCTCCCGCTGGTGCGCTGGGGTGGGGGAGGGCTCGGGTCCCGCCGGGTCACGGCTCCGTATCTTACCCGCCTCTTGGGGTGCCGAGTCCTCTCGGGTGTAGCTGCACGCTGTGCGCTTTCCTGTGTATTCTCGTCTCTCTTTTAGGAATAGATGTATTTTCTGTGTTTTCGTAGATAAATATAGTTTTGGGAGGAGTTTCTGCCGCCCTGCTCACACCTCCATCTTCCCAGAAGTTCTGCTTTATTTTTATAGTGATTTTCTGGCATTGGTTCAAAAGAATCAGGAAATTATAAATCCTTCTAGATCAAAGAAACAATCTTACAATCAATACATGAGGGTCATAACTATTCCTTTTAATTTGTAACCTGCAGATGTAACAGAGAAACGTTACCTTTCAAGGGCTGTTAGTTCAAAGTGTTCTTTGAACTAGATTCTTCCTGTTTGCAGAGAAGAGTGTCCTTGCCTGCGTGCAGAACAAGGAGTCCGTCCTTACATACTTGGAACAGGGCATTAAAAAGACAGCCGTATGCAGCCTGTCTTCAAGGCCAGTTCCCCAAGGACAGCTGTTTGCAGCCTGTCCTTTTAATTAACTCCTTCATAGTAGCATGTGTATCATTGCCCCAACAGGAGGAACTAGGACTTCTCCTGACTTTTGACACAGCCATGTTAGTTACCACAGCCATGATCCTTTCAAGTTTCACTTTTACAGACATATTTTCTCCAGAACCTAAAAACTTTGTTTTCTTGGAAATAGCCCAGGGCATCATGGAAATCAGATGGTTCGTCTAAAAAAAAATGTCCAAGGCCATGTAGTCTCCAGGTTGCTGAGGACTCAGTCACACAGTGCTCTGCTGACATCTCCAAAAGTCAGAGGCAGGCCTCACTGATGGGGTACAGCCTACATTATTGTCTGCCCCAAGGCAGGCTGTCCTGCTAGCTAGTGTACCTGGGCCAACGCATCTGCTTCATCATTCCCTGGGGATGCCTAAGGAAAATGGTCTGCAAGCCACTGCCAGAGGCCTGAGCCATAGCTGTCTTCAGCCACATGGATATCCAGCTCACAGGGCCTTGATATGTCTGTCTCACTCAAGACCATTTTCCAACGGCAGAGATAAATGTACAGGTTTCATCTCAGCCCCTCCTGATGTCATTTTGTGCCAAATGGCATAAGTGCATCAGAATGCATGCCAAGTGTGGGAAACACTCTAGTAGACTCCAAGACCCAAAATGTCTTGGCAATAATGCCACTTTATCTGTAAGAGAATCAGAGGTGAGCATAACATCACACACAGTACTAGATGCCCTATTCCCAAAGCAATTCAAGCTTTTTCTACTCTGACAGCCCCAATTTTGCAAATAGCAGGGGTCCCAGGAAAACACTCAGGGTCACAATAAATCAGGGAACATTCAGCTCCTGTGACCACCAGGGCCAGGATACAATGCACATTCACTGAGGATGAATAAATAGATCAACCAGTGGCCGCTGGTGCCCAGCCAGTCCCCCAGGCAGGTGTCTTGACCCCAGCCTCAGTCAAGCCATAACATCCAATCATTGTCCAGTAGGGGTCCAGGAGGGGTCTACATACTCTCCCCCAGGAAGTCCTGCAGACACATGGGCTGGACATGCAGCTTTGTCTCCAGCTTCTATTTCTTCTTCCTCAGCAGCTGGATCTGCTGCTCTGGCTTCAGTTGTGGTCACAGCTCCAACAAGATCTTATTTGGCTACCCACGCAGTTCCTCAATTTCTGCACCTGCCTTTATCAAATGAACCCACATCCGGGTCCTTGAGACCTTCACGGGGCCCTTTAAGCTCTTTCTCATTGGCAGACCACACTGTGTTCCACCCTCTCATTGCTTTTTCCTCTCCCAGATTTGCTACAGTATGAATAACCTCATTTATGGGTTGCCCTAAGGGAGGGGCAAGTATAACCACTAGGGACCCAAGGAGGAGTGGGCAACTGTTTGAAGCACCACATTTCTCATTGCCACTGTAAACAACTCTTCCTCCATGCACTGATGTTCTGGGTCATACATGGATGGCATTCGTCATCCCCAAGTCCCACAGCACTTTCTGAAGCTCGGCATATGCCTGCCATCTAGTGCGGAAAGATGGCAAATCACCCAGGGAAGGCCATACTGCCAGGACCCGGGCCACGAGCCAATCAAGAAGGGCGTCATTTTCCAGGTCTGATAAGCATTTTGTAATCTCTGCTGGAGAACAGGGTGAGTCGTCCAGGAAGCCAGCTTCCTCATGTCTGATCCAGACAAAATAATTCCAGCCACCCCCAGGTCCGAAGGGCACAAAATCCAGGCTGACGTGGGCTCCGAGGGCTTCTGCCAAAACTGGGAGCTCCAAACCACGAGCTCAGCCTGGGCATAGGTGCGGAGCACGGAGTGTTCCACAGTCGGAGGAGGGGGCCGCAACTCTCCCTTAGGAACCCACTGCTGCCGCGACTTTACTTTTTTTTAAATATAATTTATTTTAGTATTATTAATCTACAATTACATGTGAATATTATGGTTATTAAACTATCTCTTCCCTTCATCAGGTCCCCCCCAACAACCCCATTACACTCACTGTCCGTCAGCGTAGTGAGATGCTAAAGAGTCACTACTTGTCTTCTCTGAGTTGTACAGCCCTCCCCATGCCCCCCCAACATTACGTCTGCTAATCATAATGCACCCTTTTCCCTCTTATCCCTCCCTTCCCACCCATCTTCCCCAGTCCCTTTCCCTTCTGTAACTATTAGTCTGTTCTTGGGTTCTGTGAGTCTGCTGCTGTTTTGTTCCTTCAGTATTTTTTTTTTGTTCTTATACTCCATATATGAGTGAAATCATTTGATACTTTTCTTTTTCGGCTTGGTTTATTTCACTGAGCATAATACCCTCTAGCTCCATCCATGTTGTTGCAAATGGTAGGATTTGTTTTCTTCTTATGGCTGAATAATATTCCATTGTGTATATGTACCACCTCTTCTTTATCCATTCATCTACTGATGGACACTTAGGTTGCTTCCATTTCTTGGCTATTGTAAATAGTGCTGTGATAAACATAGGGGTGCATCTGTCTTTTTCAAATTGGGCTGCTGCATTCTTAGGGTAAATTCCTAGGAGTGGAATTCCTGGGTCAAATGGTATTTCTATTTTGAGTTTTTTGAGGAACCTCCATACTGCTTTCCACAATGGTTGAACTAATGTGCAGTCCCACCAGCAGTGTAGGAGGGTTCCCTTTTCTCCACATCCTCGCCAACATTTATTGTTGCTTGTGTTTTGGATGTTGGCCATCCTCACTGGTGTGAGGTGATATCTCAGTGTTGTTTTAATCTGCATTTCTCTGATGATTAGTGATGTGGAGCATCTTTTCATGTGCCTGTTGGCCATCTGAATTTCTTCTTTAGAAAAGTGTCTATTCATGTCCTCTGCCCATTTCTTAATTGGATTATTTGCTTTTTGTTTGTTAAGGTGCATGAGTTCTTTATATATTTTGGATGTCAACCCCTTATCAGATATGTCATTTATGAATATATTTTCCCATACTGTAGGATGTTTTTGTGCTTTACTGATGGTGTCCTTTACTGTACAGAAGGTTTTCAGCCTGATATAGTCCCACTTGTTCATTTTTGCTTTTATTTCCCTTGCCCGGGGAGATATGTTCATGACGAAGTCGCTCATGTTTATGTCCAGTAGATTTTTGCCTATGTTTTTTTCTATGAGTTTTATGGTTTCATGACTTACATTCAGTTCTTTGATCTACCTTGAGTTTACCTTTGTGAATGGGGTTAGACAGTAGTCCAGTTTCATTCTCTTACCTGTAGCGGTACAGTTTTTGCAACACCCGCTGCTGAAGATTCTGTCATCTTCCATTGTATATATAAGGCTCCTTTATGAAATATTAATTGACTGTATATGTTTGGGTTTATGCTTGGATTTTCTATTCTGTTCCACTGGTCTGTGGGTCTGTTTTTGTGCCAATACCAAATTGTCTTGATTACTGTGGCTTTGTAGTACAGCTTGAAGTCAGGGAGCGTAATTCCCCCTGTTTTATTCCTCCTTCTCAGGATTGCTTTGGCTATTCAGGGTCTTTTGTGGTTCCCTGTGAATTTCAGAGTTTTTTGTTCCAGTTCATTGAAGAAAGCTGCTGGTAGTTTGATAGGGATTGCGTTTAACCTGTAGATTGCTTTAGGTAGTGTAGCCATTTTGACAATATTTATTCTTCCTACCCAAGAGCATGGGATGCATTTCCTTTTCTTAGTGTCCTCTTTAATTTCTCTTAGGAGTGTCTTGTAGTTTTCAGAGTACAGGTCTTTCACTTCCTTCATTAGGTTTATTCCTAGGTGTTTTATTCTTTTTGATGCAATTGTGAATGGAATTGTTTTTCTATTTTCTCTATCTGTTAGTTCATTGTTAGTGTATAGGAAAGCAACAGATTTCTGTGTGTTAATTTTGTATCCTGCAACTTTTCTGAATTCAGATATTAGTTCTAGTAGTTTTGGAATGGAGTCTTTAGGGTTTTTTATGTACAATATCATGTCATCTGCAAATAGTGACAATTTGATTTCTTCTTTACCAATCTGGATGCCTTGTATTTCTTTGTTTTGTCTGATTGCTGAGGCTAGGGCCTCCAGTACTATGTTGAGTAACAGTGGAGAAAGTGGGCGTCCCTGTCTTGTTCCCAATCTTAGATGAACAGCTTTCAGCTTCTTGCCTTTAAGTATGATGTTAGCTGTGGGTTTGTCATATATGGCCTTTATGATGTTGAGATACTTGCCCTCTATACCCATTTTGTTGAGGCTTTTAATCATGAATGGATGCTGAATTTTGTCAAATTCTTTTTCAGCATCTATGTAGATGAGATGATCACGTGGTTTTTGTCCTTTTTGTTGATATGGTGGATGATCTTGATGGATTTTCGAACGTGGTACCATCCTTGCATCCCTGGGATGAATCTCACTTGATCATGGTGTATGATCCTCTTGATGTATTTTTGAATTGGGTTTTCTAATATTTTGTTCAGTATTTTTACATCTACGTTCATCAGGGATATTGGTCTGGAATTTTCTATTTTGGTGAGGTCTTTGCCAGGTTTCGTTATTAGAGTGATGCTGGCTTCATAGAATGAGTTTGGAAGGATTCCCTCCTCTTCTATTTTTTGGAAAACTTTAAGGAGAATGGGTGTTATTTCTTCTATATATGTCTGGTAGAATTCAGAGGTGATTCCATCAGGTGTGGGGGTTTTGTTCTTGGGTAGTTTTTTGATTACTGATTCAATTTCATTGCTGGTGATTGGTCTGTTTAGTTTTTCTGTTTCTTGCTTGCTCAGTGTTGGGAGGTTGTATTTTTCTAAGAAGTTGTCCATTTCTTCTAGGTTTTCCAGCTTGTTAGCATATAGATTCTCATAACATTCTCTTATAATTCTTTGTACTTCTGTGGGGTCTGTCGTTATTTTTCCTTTCTCATTTCTGATTCTGTTTATGTGTGTAGATTCTCTTTTTCTCTTAATGAGTCTGGCTAGGGGTTTATCTATTTTGTTTATTTTTTCAAAGAACCAGCTCTTGGTTTCATTGATTTTTTCTATTGTTTTATTCTTCTCAATTTTATTTATTTCTTCTCTAATCTTTATTATGTCCCTCCTTCTGGTGACTTTGGGCCTCATTTGTTCTTCTTTTCCCAATTTCAGTAATTGTGTCTTTAGACTATTCATTTGGGAATGTTCTTCTTTCTTTAAATAGGCCTGGATTGCAATATACTTTCCTCTTAGAACTGCCTTTGCTGCGTCCCACAGAAGTTGTGGCTCTGTGTTGTTGTTGTCATTAGTCTCCATATATTCTTTGATTTCTACTTTGATTTGGTCGTTAACCCATTGATTAATTAGAAGAATGTTGTTAAATCTCCATATATTTGTGAGCCTTTTTGGTTCCTTTCTAAAATTTATTTCTAGTTTTATGCCTTTGTTATCTGAGAAGATGGTTGGTAGAATTTCAATATTTTTGACTTAACTGAGGTTCTTTTTGTGGCCTAGTATGTGGTCTGTTCTGAAAAATGTTCCATGTGCACTTGAGAAGAATGAGTATCTTGTTGCTTTTGGGTGTAGAGTTCTGTAGATATCTGTTCTAGTGTGTTGTTCAGTGCTTCTGTGTCTACTTATTTTCTGTCTGGTTGATGTGTTGAGTGAGTGGTGTGTTGAAGTCACCTAAAATGAGTGCATTGCTATTTCCTCCTTTAATTCTGTTAGTATTTGTTTCACACATGCCGGCGCTCCCATATTGGGTGCATATATATTTATAATGGTTATATCTTCTTGTTGGACTGAACCCTTTATCATTATGTAATGTCCTCCTTTATCTCTTGCTACTTTCTTCGTTTTGAAGTCGATTTTGTCTGATACAAGTACTGCAACACCTGCTTTTTTCTCCTTGTTGTTTGCATGAAATATCTTTTTCCATCCCTTCACTTTTTGTCTGTGTATATCTTTCGGTTTGAGGTGAGTTCCTTGTAGGCAGCATATAGATGGGTCTTGCTTTTTTATCCATTCTGTTACTCTGTGTCTTTTGATTAGTGCATTCAGTCCATTTACATTTAGGGTGATTATCGATAGATATGTACTTATTGCCATTGCTGGCTTTAGGTTCGTGGTTACCAAAGGTTCAAGGGTTGCTTCTTTACGATCTTACAATCTAACTTAACTTTCTTATTAAGTTATTGTAAACACAATCTGATGTTTCTTTATTTTTCTCCCTTCTTATTCTTCCTCCTCCATTCTTTATATACTAGGTGTTTTATTCTTTGCCTTTAGTTAGTATTTGGATGGTCTGCTTTCTTTGCTTTGATTTTATTTTCTCTGGCGACATCTTTTTAGCCTTATGAGGGCTTCCCTCTAGAGCAGTTCCTTTAAGATGTCCTGTAGAGGTGGTTTATGGGAGGCAAAATCTCTCAGCTTTCGCTTCTCTGGAAATTGTTTAATCCCTCCATCATATTTAAATGATAATCATGCTGGATACAATATTCTTGGTTCGAGGCCCTTCTGTTTCATTACATTAAAAAGATCATGCCATTCTCTTCTGGCATGTAAGATTTCTGTTGAGAAGTCTGATGATAGTCTGATGGTTTTTCCTTTGTAGGTGATCTTTTTTCTTTCTGTAGCTGCCTTTAATACTCTGTCTTTATCTTTGATCCTTGGTATTTTAATTATTATGTGTCTTGGTGTTGTCTTCCTTGGTTCCCTTGTGTTGGGAGATCTGTGGGCTTCTGTGGACTCCAAGACTATTTCCTTCCCCAGCATGGGTAAGTTTTCAACAATTATTTCTTCAAAGACACTTTCTATCCCTTTTTCTCTCTCTTCTTGCTCTGGTACTCCTATAATACGAATATTGTTCCGTTTGGATTGGTCACACAGTTCTCTTAATATTCTTTCATTCCTTGAGATCTTTTTATCTCTCTCTCCTTCAGCTGCTTTGTGTTCCTGTTTCTGATTTCCATTCCATTAACAGCCTCTTGCATCTTGTCCAGTCTGCTGCTAAGCCCGTTGATGGCTTGTCTCATTTCTGCATTGTCTTTCCTGACTTCCCTCACTTTCTCCGTCAGCTCTTGCATATTTCGCTGTAGATCCATCAGCATGGTTATGACTTTTATTCTGAATTCGTTTTCAGGAAGGTTGTGCATTTCCATCCCTTCAGTCTCCCTCTCTGGTGTTGCCTGGGTCTGGGTGAGCTTGGTCTGTACCATAATCCTCTGTCTTTTCATGGCGATAGAAGTGGTTACTGGTAGGTGCCACGTAGGTCAGCTGGGCTCTTTAAGACTGAAAAAAAAAGAAGGAAAGAGAAAGAGAGAATAGGAAGAAGAAAAGAAAGAAAAGAAAAGAAAAGAAAGGAAAAAAAAAGAAACGCCCACCGGGAGTAGATTCTGCAAGGATGGTGTAGGTGGCGCTGTTGCTCCAGAATTCTGCAGCCGTGGTCTTGCAGCTCCGCAAGGCCCTTTGTGGCTCTGGCTGGAGAGGGAACGAATGGGAGGCTGTTTTTCTCTATGTGAAGTTTCAGTGTGGCTACTTTTTCCCCGTCGTGGGACAAGGTGTCCAAAATTCCTCTGGACTCCCAGCCTGCTGGGCTGAGTGTGCTGGGACTATCATGGGCTCTTGCCTCTTTTAAGACTGCGAAAAAAAAGCGTGTGCTTTTCTTTTCTCCCAGGGAGCCCGCTGCAAGGACACGGGCGCGTTCCCAGCTCAAAACCTGCACCTTCTGCCTCTCCCATATCCGATACACCATATGATGTGTGTCAGTGCTCCCGTTGCAGATCACCAGGGCTGGTTATTTCGCGCGCTTGTACTTCCACTCCCTCCCGGCTCCGAATCCTCTCCTCTTGGCGATGCACTGGGGTGGGGGGAGGGCACAGGTCCTGCCCGGTTGTGGCTCCGTATCTTACCCGCCTCGCGGGGTGCCAAGTCCTCTTAGGTGCAGGTGCAGACTGTGCGCTGCATGTGTATTCTGGTCTCTCTTTTAGGAATAGTTGTATTTGCTGTATTTTCATAGAAATATATGGTTTGGGGAGGAGATTTCCACCGCTCTGCTCATGCTGCCATCTTCCCGGAACATCCTCCCATTCACTTCTGGGCATAAATCCCCCGAGGTCTCCACAGTGTGACCTGCCACCCACTCCACAGTCACAGGCTGCCACACCCCCTAAATGCTGCAGGGGTTCTGATGGGTGAGCTGGCTGGTTGGGTTGCCCTGGGGTAGGATATTGCTTCTACACCAGGCCTCCCCAGTCAGCTGCCCCACGTCTCCCTTTGGCTTTAGCCTTGAGGTTAGCAGCATGCTGAGCATCCTGTCAACACCATATACCTGTGCCCTCCAGTCTGTGCCTTGTGGTTAGCCCTCTATTAAGCACAGGGAGACTGCGGCTGGGAGAGGCAGCAGAGCTGTCATGAGGTCTCCTGTCAATGCAAAGCACACCTGGAGCTCTGGGCCCCAATCTTAAGAGGTGGGAGTTTCCCTGGGGTGTCCCAAGTCTGTGCTCTTTTTCACTTAACATGGTAAGAAAAAGATCACTGAGCTCCTGGGGTGCCAAAGCCTCACACCCAGGCCCCAGCGTGGAGCTGGTAGGTCGAATCCCTCTGCCCTTGACAGGACCCTGGTGGCGGCTGTGCTCATGCCCTCTGACTGCCCTCCCCGCTAGGGTCAACCCTGCCTCACACGGGACAGTCGCACCCAGGCACCCCCTTACTCCCTTCCCTTCTCACAGAGCAGCCCTCCGAGGGTTTCCCTCCTCCATGGAGAACAGAAAAGCAGCTCTGGGACCCTGGAAAGCTGGGAGAGAGGTGAGATGTATCAGATGTCCCATTTTACTGTGACAGGACGGACCCATTTCTTTCACTTGCCCTGGTGGCGGCCTTGTTGGTACAGGGCCAAGCCCACAGTCTTCCTGGGAAAGTCTCCTGCCAGGCCTGGCTGCCTCCCTGTGGATGACTGGGTGGGACAGCATCAAGGGGTAAAGTGTGAGCCTCACACACAGAGTATTGAAACAGAGAATGGCTGCCCTTGCTCCAGTGCCCAGTGAAGATCGGTTAGTTGGTGTGTGTAAGAGGAGGGTCCGTAGAAAGCAGTGGCCAAGGCTTCCTGCAGGACAGGCTGCCTGAATGGACCCTGCGGGATGAGGCAGGTCCACGAGCTGGGGAGGAGGGCAGATGTACTGTCCATCTCATGCTGCCCCTGGGTACAACCGTCTGCAGTGTGGAAGGTCAGGCACCCGGGGGATCGCATGGAAAGCTAGGGGGTTGATCCAGCCTCCTGGTGAGCAGTCCTGGGTTTGTGTTTCAGCCTTCTGTGATATTTGGGGATGAGTCTGTGGATTTCACGCAGAAGGAATGTAAGCTGCTGAGCCCTGCACAGAGGACCCTGTACAGGCACGTGATGCTGGAGAACTTAAGCCACCTGGTCTCGCTGGGTGAGTGGCGGCTCCCCTCAGGGCTGTTTTGCCTCTTGTGCACCTAACTGCCCGGGGTCCCCCTGAGAACCAGGCGCTGAGCTTCCTGTTCCCCTGGGGATTCACAGGTGCTCTGAGCCAGGACCCTACCTTGCCAGCGCTCTCACAGCGTGGAATGCATGCTTCTGAGCTCGTTCCCACCACCCGGGTCTTCTCCACCCAGTCTGGGTCCTGCAAATAGCCCTTCCAGCCTATAACCAAGAGTGACCAGCTCCTTCTTCCCACTAAGCATGAATCCCCTGTTCTAAACCAGAACTCATCACTTGGCTGGAACGAGGGGAAGAGCCCTGGAGAGAAGAGAGAAGACACCTGCCAGGCCCCCATCCACGTGAGGGGAACCTCCAGGGGGACACTGGCTTTTGGCCGTGCAGGGCGGGGTCAGCTCCTCAGAGGCCCTGGCAGGAAGCTGTCCTCCCGCACCGTGGCTGCTGAGGCTGCCTGGCCCTGCCTGCCTCCCACACTGTCGTCCTCTTGGCCTGAGTGAGTGGGTGTCCTGCGTGCCCTGACTCCGTCCTCCTGCGTGGAGCCTGCCTTCTCCCCAGCAGGCTTTCCCACTGTGGCCTTGCTGACCACCCGCCTCTGTGAGGCAGCAGTTGTGTGTCTTCTCTTTGTTATTGTCTTGCAGGTCCCTGTCTGTCCCCTCTTCCACCTCTTCCTCTCTCCACTGTTGTCTCTGCGGCCACTTCTCTTTCCTTTCCCTTCTTGTGCCACAGAGCCACTGCCTTTGGGGGCCTGCTGTATGGAGTTGGGCACCGTGGGGACTGCTTGTCATGGTCCTTTTTCTCACCTGTCACATGGACTTGCTCTCTTGGAGCAATGGGGGTTCACCTTTGGGCACTTGTTCCCATGTCCTGTGTGCCCAGTACTTTCTGGGCCTCCATCCCCCAGACCCTTGTGGTCAGATCACGGGAGTTTCTGCTGAGAAGTGATGCCCCTTGTTCGGCTGTGGACAGGTGCAAATTTGTGGTGTATCTTCCTGTCGTGCTGAGGGTGTTGGTTTTAGGCTTCACCTGGTCGTAGTGGTTCCTGGGCCCGTCTTGGGGAGCCTGTTACCCAGCTCAAGTTTAGGTGGCTGCCATTATCCTCATGTGCTTGAAGTCTCCTTTGGGTCCTGCTGTAGAAATCATCACAGTGCCAAGGCCGTGAACACATTCTGTAGATTGTTGTTGTTTCTCAACTCGTGTATCTACCAATTTGCTTGGCAGGAGTGGGTCAGTCTGAACTGTCCATCCAGTATTGGAGAGACGAATTTTAAATCTTCTATTGAACAACAGCTGTTGCATTCCTCCCTAATGACGGCTGTTGTGTAGTGATGGTAACCCTTTGTCCCACTCTTACTGTACAGATGTAAGACTGATGAGCTCTGTGGACCCATGTCCAGGCTCCGCTCTCTTGGGGGCACTCCTGCCTCTTCCCACTCACCCTTTTCTCCCACTGGTCGATTATTTTGAAGCAAATCTTGCTAATCATATCATTTCATCTCCAATATCTAGTAACACTTACTCTATTCTGATCTTAAGAGTATGGTTCATTAGATTTATTTTGATAACATTAACCATTTAACATGTTTTTATACCATGTGTCTTTTAAGTTTACATCCCACAATACTTTCTGCCAACAGTCTGAAACTTTTGCAACTTCCTGGATTCAACACTTACCATTTTGCTCTGTATCCTTGATGACGTGTTTCCAAATCTGAGCCTTCCTCTCATTGTCTAAGAGCCCATTTCATGTTTAGTGCTGTCAAAAGGAGTTGCAGAAAACATTTCTTCTAACCTCATGAGCCCTTCCACGTGAAAGTACACCTAACCAGTATTCAGATGTTTCCGTGTGGGTCTTTGTGTGCAGACCTGCAGTGACAGGCAGTGAGTTCTCACGTGCGTGCACCTGTGTGAGCTGAGCCCTGCGGTTCCCCAGCACATGCCCTCAGGCCCCTTCCCAGTTGTGGCCCGCCTCCCCATCCCCCAAGGCCACCGCTGCTGTGGTTCTACGCAGTGCGCAGCACTTGGCTGGTTCTGGAACTTGGTGTGAATGGAATCATACCATGACTTCCGTGCCAACACCAGCATATTGCTGACTTGCCCAGCCCTGTTGTCTGCATGGAGACGAGCTCATCATCTCAGTTATCACAGTAGTGACTGTACTCCCTGAGCTCCACAGTCCCTCCCATGACTTACTTATATTGGAACTGGAAGTTTGTACGTATTCATCCCCTCACCTTGTTTTGCCTGCTTCCCCAGTACCCCCCAGCCCACCTTTGTTGTCCATCATTTCATTGCCTGTCAGTCTGTTTCTGTTTAGGTTTTCAGATCCCACATACAGGTACTGTAACACAGTATTTGTTTTTGTCCTGTTTGACTTAATGCATCAGTATCCATCATTGTTGTCACAAACAGCAAGATTTCATTACTTTTCAAGCTGAGGAGGATTTATAATCTGTATGATGCTCTCGCTGAAGTTTTGAAAGTTAACTATGGAGGAGATCCTTTTGTAGTGTGTACCATTCCTGACTGGGCACTTTTTCTCTTTAGCAGAAGCAAAGCCAGAAATCCATCTCTGTCCCTGCTGCCTGCTGTCCTTCTGCAGACAGCATGTCCTCAGCAGGCACATGGTTCATGACCATTCTGCTAAGGTATCTCAAGGCATGTATGCATCAAATTACCCGCAGCCAAGGAGTCCTGGCCTGGAGCACCAGGAACAAGAGCAGGAAGAACTCTCTCATTGCAGCAATCAGGGTGATAGGGCAGAAGGTCAAGAGAGTAAAGAAAACTCCCAAACCTTGTTGAGGAGGAGGAGTCAGACCTCGGGGGCATCTTCCAGCCCACACCCCACACAGGCGGTAAGGCTGGGGCAAAGGAACACAGTGGTGGAAACAGAGGGCAGCCAAGCCAGAGGGGAAATCCTAAAGAAACAGGCAAGGTATTAAAAGGAAGAGAGAATTCAAGATGGGAAGCATTCATATATGCAGAGTATGGGCAAGGCTTTAGCCAGAAGACAAACTGTTTGAACACAGAAAAGCACATTATGGACAGATCCTTTTAACATGCAGGGAGTGTGGACAGGACTTTACTGATCAGTCAGCACTCTTCTTGCACCAGAAGACACACCCAGGAGGGACTCCCTGTATGTGCAGGGAGGGTGGGCGAGACTTCAGCGATAAGTCAAACCTCATAACATACCAGGGGACACACTCAGGGGAGAAGCCT
The DNA here is from genome assembly GCA_032199065.1 of Smutsia gigantea. Lineage (NCBI taxonomy): Eukaryota > Metazoa > Chordata > Mammalia > Pholidota > Manidae > Smutsia > Smutsia gigantea. The sequence continues at coordinate 25,603 of JAVSCE010017779.1, read as the reverse complement.
TTTGTGTGCAAGGAGTGTGGACAAGCCTTTATCCAGAAATCATCTCTAATCTCCCACCAGTGGAAACATTCCAGTGAGAAGCCTTTTGTGTGCAGGTATTATGGGCGAAGGTTTAGCTGGAAGTCAAATCTCCTGAGACATCAGAAGACACACTCAGGGGAGAAGAATTTTGTTTGTAAAGAGTGTGTGTGGGCAAGGGTTTATCCAGAAATCCTCCATGATCTCCCACCAGTGGAAACACTCAGGGGAGAAGCCTTTTGTGTGCAGGCATTGTGGGTAAACTTTTAGCTTGAAGTCAAATCTCCGGAGACATCTGAAGACACATTTAGGCGAGAAGCCTTTCCTGTGCAAGCAGTGTGGGCAAAGCTTAACCCCAAAATCATCCCTCATCTCCCACAAGTGGAAACACTCAGAGAAGAAGCCGTTTGTGTGCAAGGAGTGTGGGCAAGACTCACTCTGAAAATCATCCCTGATCTCCCAGCAGTGGAAACACTCAGGGGACAAGCTTTTTATGTGCAGATATTGTGGACACAGTTATAGCTCGAAGTCAAATCTCCTGAGACATCAGAAGGTACATTCAGGGGAGAAACCTTTTGTGTGCAAGGAGTGTAGCCAAGGCTTTACACGAAAATCATCTCTGGTCTCCCTCCAGAGGACAGACTCAGGGGAGAAGCCTTTTGTGTGCAGGTATTGTGGACATAGTTTTAGCTCAAAGTCAAGTCTCCTAAGACATCAGAGGACTCACTCAGGGGAGAAGCCTTTTGTTTGCAAGGAGTGTGCACAAGGCTTTATCCGAAAATCATACCTGATCTCCCACCAGAGGACACACTCAGGGGAGAAGCTTTTTCTTTGCAGTTATTATGGACGAAGTTTTAGTTTGAAGTCAAATCTCCTGAGACATCTGAAGACACACTCAGGGGAGAAGCCTTTTGTGTGCAATGCGTGTGGACAAGGCTTTATCCGAAAATCATCCCTGATAGCCCATCTGTGCAAACACTCAGAGGGAAGCCTTTTGTGTGCAGGTATTGTGGGCAAAGGTTCAGCTTGAAGTTAAATCTCCTGAGACATCAGGAGACAAAGTCAGTAGTGAGAAATGCTTTTGTGTGCAAGGAGTGTGGGTAATGCTGCATCCAAAAATCACCTCTGATCTCTCATTAGTGTAAACAGGTGAGAAGCTGCTTTCCTGCAGTGAGTTTGGGCAACAGTTTGTTCAAACGTCAGTCGTTGTGAAACACTGGAACACACACTCAAGGCAGAAGTGTGTGTGCAGAGTGTCGGCAAGTGTGGAAGTGGGAAATGACAAGAAAGGTGCATGATAGGATCTGCCAGATAATGGTAAGGGGTCAGATCACACAGGTGTATGCACATGTGAAAACTCCCTGAGTTTGGGATTTGGATTAAAATGGCAGAATAGTATGGCAAGGTGGAAACGTCCTCCCCCAAACACACAAAAGCAGAAAATACAGCAAATTCAACTAAGCCTGAAAATGACCTGAAGATTGCAGAACAGAGAACCTACAACTGAGAAAGAAGAGAAAGCCTCACAGAAAGGGTTAAGTGACAGAGTCTAGATTGAGCAGGACCCAAGCCCTTCCCCCAACCCAAACCCACAGGCTGGAGAAAGAGAAATGGAGTGGGAAGGTGGACAGAGCCCAGGAGTGCTGCACAGCTAGCCATGGAGATCTCTGGCAACATGAGCCCACATTACATTGGGTTCTGGTGTTTAGTGGAGCTGCACAGCAGGGACAGGTGGAACACTCTGGGAGGCTGATTCCAGCTGCTTTTGGAGGACAAGTTTGCTCTGCCAGGCCTGAGACCCAAGGAGGTGGCAGTTTGAAAGACTTTATAGCAGTGGGAAAGGTAACAGGGGCAAGGGTTGGATGGAACTCAAAAAAAGGGCAGGTGGAAAATACCTCCACAACATTCCTCAACCCACCTGATGGGGGGGGCTCTTCAGTGTCGCAGACGCTCCATTCCCCTTGCTGGAAATGGAGCCCTGAGGCTCCTCTCTGCACACACTCTGCTGGGAGCCAACCCACTTGGCCCAGCAGCAGCAGCAGCCTTTGCTGCCTGGCAGGCAGAGGGGGACCCTCCCAGCTTCCTTGGCTCCATTGCAGCCCAACCAGGTTGATCCCTGCAGAAGCCAGCCCCAAGAGTTCCTTCTTTCCTGTGGGTGTCCAAGCCCGGTGCTGTGGGTCCAGGTACGGCTGCACATTGGTCCACCCATCCCATTAACCCTGCAGCCCCGCTCTTACTGCAGGCAGGTAGAGGGTAGCCCTGCCCACAGCGATCTTAGCAGAGAATGCAGAGCTGATCATGAAGGCAGCAGCTTAAGCAAACCACCTGCCCAGACTCAGACCACTACAGATGCCAGAGACAAACATGCTGCACTCATGGCACACCAAGCTGGAGCCTCCACAAAATAAAACCATGCAGTAGAGAGTCAAGAATCTTGAGCTTCTGGGCACTGTATGATGCCTTCATAAAGCTATTACTCTGTAGGCCAGAAAGTACAGCAGAGCCAACTAGTACAAAGGAAGAAACACAGAGACCCTGGCAAAATGAGTAGACAGAGGAATATGATTCAATCAAAAGTACACGACACTACCCCAGAAAGAGGGCTAAATGAAACACACAACACCAATCTTCTGTGAAGTCTGCTTGAGCTAGGGCTGACCCAAGATCAAACAGATTTCAAAATAAAAGTCAGGAACAAGCTCACGGATTTACAGAAAAGTGTTCAAGATCTCAGGGAGGACTTCAACAAAGAGAGAGAAAATCTGAAAAAGAGCCACTCAGAGCTGAAGAACACAGTATCTATAATGAAACATACAATGGAGGAATTTAAAATATTAGATCTTGTAGAGGAGATGGTAAATGAAATGGAAATTAGCAAACAGGAAAACAACCTGAGAAACAGAAAAAGGGATCTCTAGGAATGAAAGAATAATGACAGCTATGTGACCAATCCACATGAAACTATTTTCATAATAGAGGTACAAGAAGGAGATGAGAGAGACAAAGGGATAGAAAGTCTCTTTGAGGAAATAATTGTTGATTTCCCCAATCTGGAGAAGGAAATACTAAGGTCATGGAAAAGCAGAGACCCCTAACAAAAGGAACTCCAGGAAGACAACACCAAGACCTAATAATGAAAATGGCAAAGATCAAAGATAGGGAGAGTGTTGAAAGCAACCACAGAGAGAAGAAGGATTACTTATAAAGGAAATCCCAACAGGCTATCCACAGAGTTCTCAATAGAAACTCTTTAGGCCAGAAAGGAATGCCATGATATATATTTAATACTGAAACAAGGACCTCCAACCAAGAATCATCTACTGAGCAAGACTCTCGTAAAAATTTGAAGCAGGGATTAAACAATTTCCAGATAAAAGTTGGAGGAATTTGCCCCCACCAAGGCAGCCTTACAGGGACTGCTGTAGATGGAAATGACATTAAGGCTAAAGAGCTTTCACCAGTGAAAATAAACCCACAGTAAAGGTAGTAGACCAATTACCAAGTAAGTATGAAATTAAATGCAAAATCAACTACACAAAATCAGTCAAGGGATACAGAAAATGCAGGTTGACATACAGAAAATGTGGAGGAGGAAAAAGAAGGAAGAATACCCTTAGACTGTGTTTGAAATAATCAGTTTGAGATAGACTACCATATAGTAAGGAAGCTATCATTGAACCTTTTGTAACCACAAAACTAAAGCCTACATTCTGTCCTCTCCTTGTGCATGAAGATGGCTTCAGCAGCCACGAGGGGCATGCAGACGGGCAAGGACACTGGAGGCTTCTTAAAATATTGAAAGAAAGGCTTTCAGAAAGTATACATAGATCAAGGTTTCATTTATGAATGATTAAACAAAGAGAGCAAGATGTGAGGGCAAGGCAGTTTTCAGTATTCCTAATGAAGGCAGAAAGACTCGCTTGAGGGATGAGGACGCCGTAGTAGCTGGGCAGCAGCGGAAGCACATGCTGAGCTCCCCGTCTGCACCCGGATGGAACTGTGCCAAAGATGGATTTTCTTCATGTGTGCTGCGTGCTATCGAATACACATACTCCTGTAGGCAAAAACCTCCAAAGCTCGGGCTTCCCTGGGCCACGCGGCCCTGGCCTTCCGCAGCCGAGCTGAGACTACACCCACAGAAAACACCATGAGTCTCCAGAAAAATGATGTTTTCACTTCGGACCCTGTGCTGCAGGCTTCTCAGAAATGATCTTTAAATGCTCCCTGGGAAGAGGATTTATTCCCTTTCTGGATGAACGGAAGTGCTCCCTGGATCCTTATAAACTGGACTCAGTTTTAATGGTATTCTATAATTTCCCTTGGGAAAAATTTAAATCTCACATAGACCTGGGGTTTTGCTTCTGTAATAAAATATATGCAATTTACAAAAAAACAAAACAAAACAAAACTAAAGCCTAAAACAAATACACAAAAAACAGTTAAAGAAAAATCCAGATACAACACTAAGGAAAACCACCAATAACAAGAGTGTAAGAGGGGATAAAAGGAACAGAGGGGTACAAAAAAAATGGCAGTAAGTACATATCAATAATCACCTTAAATGTAAATGAACTGAATGCACCAATCAAAAGACACAAAGTGGCAGACTGGATAAGGAAATAACCCAGCAATATGCTGCCTACAAGAGATTTATTTTAGACCCAAAGATATACACAGACTAAAAGTGAAGGAATGGAAAAAGATATTCCAAGCAAATAATGGGGAGAAGAAAGCAGGATTAGCAGTTCTTATATCAGACAAAATTGATTGAAAACAAGAGACAAGGACATGACATGATAAAGGGACCAGTCCAACAAGAGGACATATCCATTATATATACACCCAACAGGAGTACCTAAATATTTAAAATACTAATAATTAAAGGGGGAAATGATTTGCAACACAATCATTGTAGAAGACTAACACCACTCACATCAGATCAACCATACAGAGTAAATAAGCAAAGAGAGGGACTGAACAACACATTAGATCAAATGGACTTGGCATATCTCCCAGAACACTCCACCAAAAGGCAGCAAAATACACATTCTCAAGTGCACATGGAATGTGCTCCAGAATAGATCACATACTAAGCCACAAGAAGAGCCTCAATAAATTTAAAAAGATCAAAAGTGTATCAGAGAGCTTCTCAGATCACAATGATATAAAACTAGCAATAAATTACATTTAAAAAGCTTACAAACTCATGGAGGCTTAACATGCTTCTAAATAATAAATGGATCAATGAACAAATTAAAACAATTCATGAAGACAAATGAAAACAAAAACACAACAGCCCCAAATCTGTGGGAGGTGGCAAAGGGAGTTCTGAGAATACATAGCAATACAGGATTACCTCAAGAAACAATCCCAAATAGTCTAAAATCACAATTAAAGAAATGAGAAAAAGAGCAAATGAAGCCCAAAGTTAGTAGAAGGAGAGACATAATAAAGATCAAAGCAGAAATATCAACAACAAAAATGAAACCAGGAGCTGGTTCTTTGAGAAAATAAACCCATAGCCAGACTTATCAAGAAAGAGTGTACCCAGAAAAAAAAATTCAGCAATGAAGAAGGAATAATCACAGTAGATACAGAAATACAAAGAATTATTAGGGAATACTATGGAAAAATATATGCCAAAAAATTGAACAACCAAGAAGAAACGGGCAACTTCCTAGAAAAATATAGCCTTCCAAGACTGACCCAGGAAGAAACAAAATCTGAAGAGAACAATTACCAGCAATGAAATCGAATGGGTAATCAAAAGTCTACCTAAAAACAAAACCCGAGGTACAATGGGTTCAAAGCATGGTTCTACCAAACATTTAAAGAGCTAAAACCCATCCTTCTTAAAGTACTCCAAAAAGTAGGAGGGAGTACTTTCAAACTCATTCAATGAGGCCAGCATCACTCAATACCCAAACCAGAAAAAAAGTAGACCAATATCTCTGGTGAACATAGATGCAAAAATCCTCAACAAAATATTAGCAAAACAAATTCAAAAATACATCAAAAAGATCATCATGACCAAGTGGGATTTATTCCAGGGATGCAAGGATGGTGTACAATATTTCTAAGTCAATATCGTACACCACATTAACAAAAAGAAGGATGAAAATCACATGATCATCTCAATAGTGGCTGAAAATGCATTTGACAGAATTCAACATCCATTCATGATAGAAACTCAACAAAATGTGTATGGAGGGTATGTACATCAACATAATAAAAGCCATATATGACAAATCTGTAGTGAACATCATACTTAATAGCCAAAAGCTTTTCATCTAAGATCAGGAACAAGACAACGATGCCACTCACCACTTTTATTCGACATAGTACTGTAGGTCCTAGCCATGGCAATCAGAAAACACTGAGAGATAAAAGGGATCAATCGGTAAGGAAGAAGTTAAACTTACTATTTGCAAATGACATGATATTGTACATAGGAAACCTTAAAGAATCCACCCCAAAACTACTGGAACTAATAACTGAATTCAGCAAAGTTGCAAGATACAGAATACACAGAAATCTGTGGTATTCCTATATACTAACAACAAACTAGCAGAAATAGAAACTGAGAAAACAACTCACTTTACAACTGCATTAAAAAGAAAATACCTAGGAGTCAACCTAACCAAGGAGATGAAAGACCTATATTTTGAAAACTACAAGACACTCATGAGAGAAACGAAAGAAGACACCAATAAATGGAAACACATTCTGTGCTCATGGATAGGAAGAATTAATATTGTCAAAATGGCTATCCTGCCCAAAGCAACTTACAGATTCAGTGCAATCCCTATCAAAATATCAACAGCATTCTTCAATGAACTAGAACAAATAGTTCTAAAATTCATATGGCACTATAAAGACCCCAAATAGCCAAAGCAATCCTGAGAAGGAAGAACAAACGTGGGGAGCTTATGCTCCCTAACTTCAAGCTCTTTACAAAACCACAGTAATCAGCTTGATACTGGCACAAGAACAGACCCATAGTTCAGTGGAACAGAATACAGAGTCCAGACATAAGGCCACACATGTATGGTCAGTTAAAATATGATAAAAGACCCATGAATATACAATGGGGAAAAGACAGCCTCTTCAACAACCTGTGCTGGCAAAACTTGAAAGCTACATGTAAGAGAATGAAACTGGATTGTTTAACTCCATATACAAAAGTAAACTCACAATGGATCAAAGACCTGAATGTAAGTCGTGAAACCATAAAACTCTTACAAGAAAACATAGGCAACAATCTCTTGAATGTAAGCATGAGCAACTTTTTCATGTACAGAACTCGTCCAGCAAGAGAAACAATAAAAAATGAACAAGAGGGACTACATCAAACTAAAAAGCTTCTAAACAGCAAAGAACACTGTCAGTAGAACAAAAAGGCATCCTACAGTATGGGAGAATATATTCATAAGCAATTTATCTGATAAGGGGTTGATATCCAAAATAGAAAAGGGACTCACACCTCAACACCCAAAAGAATAACCCAATCAAAAAATGGACAACCAGAAAAGACACTTCTCCAAGGAAGAAATACAAGTGGCCAACAAGCACATGAAAAGATACTCCACATCACTAATCATCAGGGAAATGCAAATTAAAACCACGATGAGTTATCACCTCACCTCAGGACAGCCACTATCCAAAAGACAAGAAACAACAAACACTGAGGATGCAGACAAATAGGAACCCTCCTGCACTGTTGGGTGTGACTGCAAATTGGTACAACTGCTGTGGAAAGCAGTATGGAGGTTCCTCAAGAAATAAAAAAATAGAAATACCATTTGACCCAGGAATTCCACTCCTAGGAATTTACTGGAAGAAAATGCAACCCTGATTCGAAAAGTTATGTGCACCCCCATGTTTATTGCAGGACTGTTTGCAATAACCAAGATATGGAAGATACCCAAGTGTTCATCAATAGTTGAATGGATAAAGATGTACATATACACAATTGAACATTATTCAGCCATAAAAAGAAAAATGTGCTATTTGCAATGACATGGATGGGTCTAGAGGGTATTATGCTCAGTGAAATGAGCCAGGTGGAGAAATGCAAATGCCGTATGATTTCACTTATATGTGGAATATTAAAAAAACAAAAACAGAAGACCTCATAGACCCTGAGAAGTGACTAGTGGTTATGAAGGTGGAAGGGTTGAGGCAGATGGGTGGCTGGAGGGGAATAAAAGGGCGCAATAATTCACAATAACAATATAAGTTGATCATGGGGACTGCTGAACCACTGTGGTGTATGTTTGAAATCAACATGATTGTATATTAACAATATTTTAATAAAAAATTTTAAAAAATGCACATGGTAATAAGCTAATCCACACAAAATACATCTAATCATCAGGCATGTAAAATCATAAGCTGGAATACAGTTTTCAATAACTGGTCCAACCAGAAGTTCTTTTTTATCAAGAATCTATAATGCAACAAATATAATGGTAAATGAAACATGTATATCTTCCCTTTTTGAGGGGATCACATGAAATATTTTTTTTCAGAATTTATGTATAGGAAGCAAACGTAGCAGTCTTAACAGAAGCAAGTACATCTGTGGGTGAAGTCATGGTTTATGCATCTAATTATTAATATTTTAATTAACTATATTAGAGGAAAGGCTGACATCTTTCTACTTGCTCCCTGCTAAAAAAAAAAAATCATGATATTGTTGTCATAGCAAGAGGATATTAAAGACTACATAGCCAAAAAATGTAGAAAAGAATTATAGTCAAGCAGTTCATTGAGATACTATGGTTTTTTTCAGATTTTGTAATATTTGCCATGTCATCTTTGTAAGTTTATCGTTGGGATTTATTTTCTCATTTGAAATAATCACAGCTGAGAAAAAGTTTAGCACATGGACAAGGGTATACTTTTTTAAAAATCATAAGATTTAAAAACACCCTTCCCAAAACATGACCACCACATCAATGGGGCCCAGTATAACGACAATCTACTTAAGGAGTTCATAGGGAAATATAAAACGCAAGACAAAAACAAGGCCATGAGGATACTGGAGCCTCTTACACCCCTACAACAAATAGTAACACAGCCCCACTCTGAGTCAGATAAATATAAAACCTCACACAAAAGGCCTATTTAATTCCAGTTCTGTTACCTAACACATGTTTAGCATCCAATGGAAAATTAAAAGGGCCACTCTTTGAGAAATCACACAAGCAACTAGAGGAGTTAATTATTTAACGAATTTTAGGAAAAACTAACCTGTAATTCTGTATCCCATGACATTGTCATTCGGGAGTGGAAAACTAGAACTAGCCCTCTCTCAGTTAACAAAAATGGAATTTTTCCCCAGTAGACAAGATGTGCCAAACAATATATGTGTGTGTGTGTGTGTGTGTGTCAGAAACTGAATTCTACATAAAGAAGGGTGTTGAACAATAAGGTAAATAAAATTTTTTTCTTATAGCTAGCATCTAGATAACTCAAAATAATAATAGTAACAATATACCCATAGCTTATGAATAAATGAAACAAATGACAGCAATGTTATAAGATGCAGGGGTGGGGAATTGGGAATAGTCTGTTATAGGCCACCTAAACTGCCCAAAGCAGTATACTGTTATTTTAGAGGACCTCACGTGTCATATATTATAAACTCTATAATGTTACCAGTACAAGAATTTTAAGTAAGCATCATTATTTTGCTAACAGATAAAATTTTATCATGTAAAAAGTCAGAAACCACAGAAGGCAGAAAAAAGGGAAGATAAAAGTGAAGTGAATGCAAAACTATTACAAATATGGTAGATATCAATCTGTAACAACAATCCCTTTCAAGGGAAAGAACCATATGTTGGGTAAAAATATACACTATATGTAAAGACAGACTACAAGTTAAAGAGATGGTAAAAGGCATATCATTGCTACAGTAAATGAAAGCTGGTGCAGTTACATTGATTTTAGACAAATTTCAGAACAAGGAATATTATCTGAGAGAAATTTACATAGTAATAAAGGGATCAACTCTTCAAGAAGTTACCACAATCCTTAATTTTTGTGTGTGCATCTAACACAGGATCAAAATACATGAAGCAAAAACTGATTTTTGATCCCATGGTGATAATACACATTTTCTCATGCTCAAATGAAACATTCACCAAATCAGACAACATTCTGTGCACTAAAACCCACCACAATGTGCTTAAAAGAATAGATATTGCTATGGGCTGAATTGTGTGTCCCCCCCAACCCAACAACATGTGTTGACATCCTGACCCCCAATAACTCATAATGTGACTGTATGTGGAGACAGTGTATAAAGAAGTAGTCAAATTTAAACAAGTGAGTTCGGTAGACCCTAATCCAATATGACAGGTGTCCTTATAAAAACAAAATATTACATATGCACAGAGAGAAGACTGTGTGAAGACAACAGAACACAGCTACCCACAAACCAAAGAGGTCTCAGAAGAGACCAACACTGCTGACACCTTAGTCCTGGAATTCTAGTTTCCACAACTTTGGGGAAATAAAATGCTCAAGCCCCCCAGTCTCTGTGGTAATGTGTTATGGTGCCCCCCCAAACTAATACCTACATCATAAAAAGTTTGCTCTCAGATCAGTCAAATGAAACGAATTCCATAGCAGAAACATACATCAAAATACCAAAATATTTGGAAATTTTAAAATGTCCTTTTACATAATATCTGGGTTGAAGAAGAAATTCCAGGGGAAGAGTAAATAAATACTATTTTGAACTACATGAATGAAAACACAAATTATTGAACTTGGTGGAATGCAGTGAAACGAGTGCTAAAGGAGACATTTATACCAGTGAATGCACATAGGAGGGAGAAAAAAAAATCAATGACCTTTAAGCTTCCACCATATAAAACTAAAAAGAGCAGTATAAAACTAAAGTAAGCAGAAGAAATTAAACAAATCTAGAACAGATCATGAAAGGGAAAACAAACTAATAGAGGAATTCAAGGAAACCAAATGGTTCATTGAAAATATCAAGGAAATTGATCAACGAGTAGTCAGGTTAATTGAGAAGAGAAGACAGAAGTTCCTAATATCAACAATAAAAAATGAGAGATCACTATTGATCCAATGGGCACTGAGAGGATAATAAAGGAATATTATCAAAAACTCTATGGCCACAGGTCTGATAACTTAGTTGAAATGTACCAATTCCTTAAGGGACACAATTCAGAAAAGCTCATACAAAGAGATCATATGAGTAGAACCATATGTGCTAAAGAAATTAAATCAGTAATAACCTTCCAAAGAGAAGACACCAGGCCCATATGGTTTTACTGGTGAATTCTACAAAGCATTTAAAGAAGAAATTACGGCAGTTTCCTACAAACTCTTACAGAAATCAGTAGAGGGAACACTTCTTAACACATTCTCTGAGGACAGTGTTAGAACCCAAAGAAGATAAAGATGTTAAAACTACAGACCAATATATCGCATGAATATAGATGTAAATATCCTATTGCTATCTGAAGTCTGATAACATAAAAATAATTTTACTAAATGGCCAGGTAGGATTTACTCCAGGTAGCAAGGATGGAGCATCATTAAAAATCTTAAAAAAGAAAACAAATCCTACCATTTGCAACAACATGGATGGAGCTAGAGGGTATTATGCTCAGTGAAATAAGCCAGGCAGAGAAAGACAAGTATCAATGATTTCACTCATCTGTGCAGTATAAGAAAAAGAAAACACTGTAGGAACAAAACAGCAGCAGTGTCACAGACCCCAAGAGTGGACTAACAGTTACCAAAGGGAAAGGAACTGAGGAAGATGGGTGGGAATGGAGGGATAAGAGGGAAAAAGGGGTATTATCATTAGCACACATAATGTAGCGAGGGGTGGATATGGAGAAGGCAGCAAAACAGAGAAGATAAGTAGTGATTCCATAGCATCTTACAACGCTGATGGACAGTGACTGTAGTGGGGTATGTGGTGGGGACTTGATAATAGAAGGAGTCCAGTAACCATAATATTGCTCATGTAATTGTACATTAATAATAGCAAAATAAAAAATAAAAACATCTTTGATCACTTCTTGAGGATTAACGATGGTGGTGTGTGAGGTGAAACAGAGTACTCCTCCCTCCCAAAACCACATATAATGTGAAAATATAGTTAATACAACTAATCCTAAAAGAGCAACAGGAAACAAGGCTGTGCCAGACTGTATACACCTGGAGAAAAGAGCAGACCTCACAAAACAAAACCTTGGTCTGATGGTACACAAGCCCTTCCCCCACCCCAGCTCCCTGGCAGGAGGAAGAGAAATGGAGTGGGGAGGGGTGGAGCCTGGGGCTGCTGAACACCGAACCCTGGAGGTCTGCTTTGGGAGCACAAACCTACATTGCATGGGGCTCTGGAGATTAGTGGTGATGTAAAGCTAAGACAGGTGGAATACTTGGAGAGACTGAGATTCCAGCCATTTGTGGACGACAGGGATCCACATCTGGCTGTTCTGGGACAAAGGAAAGGTGGGTGGTCTGAGAGGCTTCCTAGCAGTGAGAGGGCTGCTGAAGGGGTGGGGATTGCATGGAGCTTGCTGCTTGGGAGAAGGGATAGATGGACAAGGTTGTCTGGGTGTGCTCTGCCCAGCAGGTTGGGAACTTTGAGGAGCTTCAGGCACTCCATCCCCCTGGCTGGCTACTCAGCTCCACAGCCCCACACTGTGATACACAGCCTGCTGTGCCTGCCTCCTAGCCTACCAGCACCGGCTCACAAACCAGCAGTAGCTGCCCTGGCATCAGGCAAGCCAGAGGGAGGCCCTGCCTACAGCAGCTAAAAACACAAAGCACAGAAGCTTACACCTATGTGCTCGGTGCACTGGTTGTAACAATGGAGACAGGCATTGCAGCCAGGAAGCAGGAAACAGCTCTTTCCTTGCCCCAGGCACCAGCACTGCTCCCCTGCAATCCCCAACATCACTCCAGGGGCTGAGCAGCTCCAGACAATAGAGCCTCTGGGCACTAGAGAGTGAGGCAAAAATATGAAACGTCAAAGGAACCTGGTTCAAATCAAAATCTCACAAACACCAGGAAAAAGCCCAAGTGAAACTGAACTCACCAATCTTCCTGAAAGAGACTTTAAATATAGAAACCATAAACATGCTCAAGGAGGTCCAGAGAAATATTCAAGAACTCAGGGACACATTTAGGACAGAGATTCAATCATTAAGAAATTCCATATCTGAAATGAAACATACCATGGAGGGGTTTAAAATAGATTAGAGAACCCTCCTACAGTGCTGGTGGGAATGCAAATTAGTTCAACCATTGTGGAAAGCAGTATGGAGGTTCCTCAAAAAACTCAAAATAGAAATACCATTTGACCCAGGAATCCCACTCCTAGGAATTTACCCTAAGAATGCAGCAGCGCAGTTTGAAAAAGACATATGCACCCCTATGTTTATCGCAGCACTATTTACAATAGCCAAGAAATGGAAGCAACCTAAGTGTCCATCAGTAGATGAATGGATAAAGAAGAGGTGGTACATATACACAATGGAATATTATACAGCCATAAGAAGAAAGCAAATCCTACCATTTGCAACAACGTGGATGGAGCTAGAGGGTATCATGCTCAGTGAAATAAACCAAGCCGAAAAAGACAAGTATCAAATGATTTCACTCATATATGGAGTATAAGAACAAAGAAAAATCTGAAGGAACAAAACAGCAGCAGACTCACAGAACCCAAGAACGGACTAATAGTTACCAAAGGGAAAGGGACTGGGGAGGATGGGTGGGAAGGGAGGGATAAGGGGGAAAAAGGGGCATTACGATTAGCAGATATAGTGTTGTGGGTGCACAGGGAGGGCTGTACAACTCAGAGAAAACAAGTAGTGATTGTATAGCATCTCACTACGCTGATGGACTGTGAGTGTAATGGGGTTAGTGGGGGGGACCTGATGAATGGGGTAGTTTAATCACCATAATATTGCACATGTAATTGTAGATTAATGATATCAAAATAAACTATAAAAAAACGCAGATTAGATGTAGTAGAAGAGACAATAAATGGAATAGAAGTTAGAGAAAAGGAAATACAAAGAAGCTGAGGCACAGAGAGAAAAAAGGATCTCTAAGAATGAAATAATATTGAGAAAACTGTGTGACAAATTCAAAAGGAACAATATTCACATTATAGGAAAAGAAGAGAGAGAAAAAGGGATGGAGAGTGTCTTTCAGGAGGTAATTGGTGAAAACTTCCCCAGTCTGGGGAAGGAGATAGTCTCTCAGGTCTTGGAGGTGCACAGATCTCCCAATACTAGGGATCCAAGGAAGACAACACCAAGACTTACAATAATTAAAATGGCAAAGATCAAGGATAAGGACAGACATTTAAAAGCAGCCAGAGAGAGAAAAAAGATCACATACAAAGAAAAACCCATCAGGCTATCATTAGGCTTCTCAATAGAAACTTTACAGACCAGAAGGGAGTGCCATGATATATTTAGTGCAATGAAACAGAAGGGCCTCAAACTAAGCATACTCTAGCCAGAAAGATTATCATTTAAATTTGGAGGAGTTAAAAAATTTCCAGATAAGCAAAAGCCGAGAGAATTTACCTCTCACAAACCACCTCTACACTATATTTTGCAGGGACTGCCTATAGATGGAACTGTTTCTAAGGTTTAATAGCTGTTGCCAGGAGAAATAAACCACAACAAAGAAAGTAGAACAATTAATTACTAAGCAGATGCAAAATCAAACCAACTACCCCCAAAGTCAATCAAGGGATAGACAGTACAGAATATGATATCTATTATATAAATAATGGAGTAGGGAAAAAAAGAACGTTTAGGTTGTGTTTTTAATAGCATACAAAGTGAGTTAAATTAGACTGTTAGATAGTAAGCTACTTACCCTTGAACCTTTGGTACCCACAAATCTAAAACCTGCAATGGCAATAAGTACAAACTTATCGATAATCACTCTAAACGTAAATGATCTGAATGCAACAATCAAAAGACATAGAGTCACTGAATGGATAAAAAACCAAGACCTGTCTATATGCTGCCTAAAAAAGACTCACTTCAAACCCAAAGATATACACAGACTGAAAGTAAAGGGATGGAAAAAGATATTTCATGCAACTAATAGGGAGAAAAAAGCAGGAGTTGCAGTACTTGTTTCAGACGAAATAGACTACAAAACAAAGTAACAAGAGACAAAAAAAGACATTACATAATGATAAAGGGGTCAGTCCAACAAGAGGATATAACTATTATAAATATCTATGCACCCAGCAAAGGATCACCTACATATGTGAAACAAACACTAAGAGAATTAAAGGGGGAAATAGAATGCAATGCATTCATTTTAGGAGACTTCAACACACCAGTCACTCCAAAGGACAGATCAACCAGACAGAAAATAAGTAAAGACACAGAGGCACTGAACAACACTCAAGAACAGATGGACCTAATGGACATCTACAGAACACTCCATCCAAAAGCAAAAGGATACACATTCTTCTCAAGTGCACATGGAACATTTTCAAGAATAGATCATATACTAGGCCACAAAAAGAGGCTCAGTAAATTCGAAAAGATTGAAATTGTACCAACCAGTTTCTCAGATCACAAAGGTATGAAACTAGAAATTAATTACACAAAGAAAATAAAAAATACCACAAACACATGGAGGCTTCACAACATGCTCCTAAATAATCAATGGATCAATGACCAAATAAAAGTAGAGCTCAAGCAATATATGGAGACAAATGACAATGAAAATTCAACACCACAAAATCTGGGACACAGTGAAGGCCGTGCTAAGAGGAAAGTATATTGCAATACAGGCCTACATCAGGAAAAAAGAACAATCCCATATGAGCAGTCTAAACACACAATTAACAAAACTATAAAAAGAAGAACAAATTAGGTCCAAAGTCAGTAGAGGGAGGGACAAAATAAATATTAGGGCAGAAATAAATAAAGTTGAGAAGAGTAAGAGAGTAGAAGGGATCCATGAAAGCAGGAATTGGTACTTTGAGAAAATAAACACAATAGATAACCCCTAGCAAGACTTATCAAGAAAAAAAAAGAGTCTATTCACATAAACAGAATCATAAATGAGAAAGGAAAAATCACTACGGACACCACAGAAACACAACGAATTATTAGAGAATACTATTAAAATTATATGCTAACACACTGAATAACCTAGAAGAAATGGACAACTTTCTAGACAAATACAACCTTCCAAGGCTGACCCAGAGAGAAACAGAAAATCTGAACAAATTACCAGCAATGAAATTGAATTGGTAATCAAAAACGTACCTAAGAACAAAACACCTGGACCAGATGGCTTCACCGCTGAATTTTATCAAACATTTAGTGAAGACCTAATACCCATTCTCCTTAAAATTTTCCAAAGAGTAGAAGAAGAGGGAATACCTTTAAACTCATTCAGTGAGGCCAGAATTACTCTAATACCAAAACCAGGCAAAGATACCAGAAAAAAAGAAAATTACAGACCAATATCCCTGATGAACACAGATGCAAAAATACTCAACAAAATATTAGCAAACCAAATTCAAAAATACATCAGAAAGATAATCCATGATGAAGCAGGATTTATTCCAGAGATGCAAATATGGCACAGCATTCGAAAATCCATCAACATCATCCACATCAACAAAAAGAAGGACAAAAACCAGAAGATCATCTCCACAGATGCTGAAAAAGCATCTGACAAAATTGAACATCCATTCATGGTAAAAACTCTCAACAAAATGGGTATGGAGGACAAGTACCTCAACATAATAAAGGCCATATATGACAAACAAACAGCCAACATTATACTTAACAGTGAGAAGCTGAAAGCTTTTCCTTTAAGACTGGGACCAAGAAACTCACCTCAAATCCAAAGATATACACAGACTAAAAGTGAAGGGATGGAAAAAGATATTTCATGCAAACAACAAAGAGAAAAAAGCAGGTGTTGCAGTACTTGTATCAGACAAAATAAGACTTCAAAACGAAGAAAGTAGCAAGAGATAAAGAAGGAAATTACATAATGATAAAGGGGTCAGTCCAACAAGAAGATATAACCATTATAAATATATATGCACCCAACAGAGGAGCTCCAGCATACGTGAGACAAATACTAACAGAACTAAAGGAGGAAATAGACAGCAATGCATTCACCTTAGGAGACTTCAACACACCACTCACTCCAGAGGACAGATCAACCAGGCAGAAAATAAGTAAAGACACAGAGGCACTGAACAACACACTAGAACAGATGGACCTAACAGACATCTACAGAACTCTACACCAAATGCAACAGGATACACATTCTTCTCAAGTGCACATGGAACATTTTCCAGAATAGACCACATACTAGGCCACAAAAAGAACCTCAGTAATTTCAAAAATATTGAAATCCTACCAACCAACTTCTCAGATCACCAAGGTATAAAACTAGAAATAAATTTTAGAAAGAAATCAGAAAGGCTCACAAATACATGGAGACTTAAGAACACTCTCCTAATTAATCAATGGGTTAACGACCAAATCAAAACAGAAATCAAAGAATATATGGAGACTAATGACAACAACAACACAAAGCCACAACTTCTGTGGGAAGCAGCAAAGGCAGGTCTAAGAGGAAAGTATATTGCAATCCAGGCCTATTTAAAGATGGAAGAACATTCCCAAATGAATAGTCTAAAGACACAATTACTGAAATTGGAAAAAGAAGAACAAATGAGGCCCAAAGTCACCAGAAGGAGGGACATAATAAAGATTAGAGAAGAAATAAATAAAATTGAGAAGAATAAAACAATAGAAAAAAATCAATGAAACGAAGAGCTGGTTCTTTGAAAAAATAAACAAAATAGATTAACCCCTACTCAGACTCATTAAGAGAAAAAGAGAATCTACACACATACACACAATCAGATATGAGAAAGGAAAAATCATGGCGGACCCCACAGAAATACAAAGAATCATAAGAGAATATTATGAGAATCTATATGCTAACAAGCTGGAAAACATAGAAGAAATGGACAACTTCTTAGAAAAATACAACCTCCCAAGACTGAGCAAGCAAGAAACAGAAAAACTAAACAGACCAATCACCAGCAATTAAATTGAATCAGTAATCAGAAAACTACCCAAGAACAAAATCCCCGGAGCAGATGGATTCACCTCTGAATTCTACCAGACATATAGAGAAGAAATAACACCAATTCTCCTTAAAGTTTTCCAAAAAATAGGAGAGGAGTGAATCCTTCCAAACACATTCTATGAAGCCAGCCAGCATCACTCTAATACCAAAACCGGGCAAAGACCTCACCAAAAAAGAAAATTACAGACCAATATCCCTGATGAACGTAGATGCAAAAATACTCAACAAAATATTAGCAAACCGAATTCAAAAATACATCAAGAGGATCATACACCATGATCAAGTGGGATTCATCCCAGGGATGCAAGGATGGTACAACATTCGAAAATCCATCTACATCATCGACCACATCAACAAAAAGAAGAACAAAAACCACATGATCATCTCCATAGATCCAGAAAAAACATTTGACAAAATCAGAATCCATTCCTGATTAAATCTCTCAGCAAAATGGGTATAGACGGCAAGTACCTCAACATCATAAAGGCCATATATGACAAACCCACAGCTAACATCATACTTAACGGTGAGACGCTGAAAGCTTTTCATCTAAGATCGGGAACAAGACAGGGACGCCCACTTTCTCCACTGTTATTCAACATAGTACTGGAGGTCCTAGCTTCAGCAGTCAGCCAAAACAAAGACATACAAGGCATCCAGATTGGTAAAGAAGTCAAATTGTCACTATTTGCCGATGACATGATACTGTACATAAAAAACCCTAAAGACTCCATTGCAAAAGTACTAGAACTAATATCTGAATTCAGCAACGTCGCTGGATACAAAATTAACACACAGAAATCTGTTCCTTTCCTATACACTAATGATGAACTAACAGAAAGAGAAATCAGAAAAACAATTCCATTCACAATTGCATCAAAAAGAATAAAATACCTAGGAATAAACTTAAGAAAGGAAGTGAAAGACCTGTACTCTGAAAACTACAAGACACTCCTAAGAGAAATTAAAGAGGACACTAACAAATGGAAATGCATACCATGCTCTTGGCTAGGAAGAATAAATATTGTCAAAATGGCTATACTACCTAAAGCAATCTACAGATTCAACACAATCCCTATCAAACTACCAACAGCTTTCTTCAATGAACTGGAACAAATAACTCTGAAATTCACATGGAACCACAAAAGACCCCGAATAGCCAAAGCAATCCTGAG
Source organism: Smutsia gigantea (assembly GCA_032199065.1). NCBI lineage: Eukaryota > Metazoa > Chordata > Mammalia > Pholidota > Manidae > Smutsia > Smutsia gigantea. The sequence goes on along the minus strand of JAVSCE010017779.1, from coordinate 6,239 downwards.
AAGGAGGAATAAAACGGGGAATTACGCTCCCTGACTTCAAGCTCTACTACAAAGCCACAGTAATCAAGACAATTTGTTACTGGCACAAAAACAGACCCACAGACCAGTGGAACAGAATAGAAAATCCAAACATTACCCCAAACATATACAGTCAATTAACATTTGATAAAGGAGCCTTGGACATGCAATGGGGAGATGACAGCCTCTTCAGCAGCTGGTGTTGGAAAAACTGGACAGCTACATGTAAGAGAATGAAACTGGACTACTGTCTAACCCCATACACAAATCTCAACTCAAAATGGATCAAAGACCTGAATGTAAGTCATGAAACCATAAAACTCTTAGAAGACAGCATAGACAAAAATCTCTTGAATATAAGTATGAGTGACTTCTTCCTGAACGCATCTCCTCGAGCAAGGGAAACAAAAGCAAAAATGAACAAGTGGGACTATATCAAGCTGAAAAGCTTCTGTACAGCAAAGGACACCATCAGTAGAACAAAAAGACATCCTATAGTATGGGAGAATATATTCATAAATGACATATCCTATGAGGGGTTGACATCCAAAATATATAAAGAACTCACGCACCTCAACAAACAAAAGGCAAATAATCCAATTAAGAAATGGGCAGAAGATATAAATAGACACTTCTCCAGAGAAGAAATTTAGATGGCCAACAGGCACATGAAAAGATGCTCCACATCACTAATCATCAGAGAAATGTAGATTAAAACCACAATGAGATATCACCTCACACCAGTGAGGATGGCAAACATCCAAAACACAAATGACAACAAATGTTGGCGAGGATGTGGAGAAAAGGGAACCCTCCTACACTGCTGGTGTGACTGCAAATTAGTTCAACCATTGTGGAAAGTAGTATGCAGGTTCCTCAAAAAACTCAAAATAGAAATACCGTTTGACCCAGGAATCCCACTCCTAGGAATTTACCCTAAGAATGCAGCAGCCCAGTTTGAAAAAGACAGATGCACCCCTATGTTTATCGCAGCACTATTTACAATAGCCAAGAAATGAAAGCAACCTAAGTGTCCAGCAGTAGATGAATGGATAAAGAAGAAGTGGTACATATACACAATGGAATATTATTCAGCCATAAGAAAACAAATCCTACCACTTGCAACATGGATGGAGCTAGAGGGTATTATGCTCAGTGAAATAAGCCACACGGAGAAAGACAAGTATCAAATGATTTCACTCAAATGTGGAGCATAAGAGCAAAGAAAGAAACTGAAAGAACAAAACAGCCGCAGACTCACAGAACCCAAGAATGGACTAACAGTTACCAACGGGAAAGGGACGGGGGAGGATGGGTGGGAAGGGAGGGATAAGGGGGAAAAAGGGGCATTATGATTAGCACACATAATGTTGGGGGGGTCATGGAGAGGATTGTACAACTCAGAGAAAAGAAGTAGTGATTGTATAGCATCTCAATACGCTGATGGATAGTGACTGTAATGGGGTAGGTGGGGGGGACCTGATGAAGTGGGGAGTTTAATAACCATAATGTTGCACATGTAATTGTAGATTAATGATACCAAAATAAAGATAATAAATAAAATAAAATAAAAAAGAGAAAGAAGCCGAACCGAAGGCCAACATATAATATGATTCCATTTATATGCTATTTTAGAAAAGGTGAAACTATAGGGAGAGAAAATAAATGGTTGCCAGGGACTGGTGGGGGGGGGGAGACTTACCTTCAAGAGACACACGGTGGAACTTTTAGGTGAGGTGACTGTTATGTGTGGCACCAGGATGATGGATATATGGTGATTTACATTTGTCAATTTTATACAAACTTATGAGTTTTACAGTTTGCCAGTTAAAAAATCATCAACCAGGATGTTGAGGACAGCACATGGAATGCAGAGTGTGACAGATGAGTCTAATTGTATCATAAATGTATGACACAACCTCACTGAATGGAGGGGGGGAAGAAAGGAGCTGACCCAAGAAACTTTGAAAATTAGTATTTTGACTGGAAACTCTAAGGTAAAAAACTACATAAACACCGTAATCCAGTTGTATTTTTTTTTCTCAGAAGGGTATGAATTAACAATTCTGAAAGGAAATAAATTTGCATTACTACAGAATAAGTCAATGGTGGGCAATGGGAGCAGGCTTTTCACTGTCAAAGAAAGAAGTTGCAAAGAAGCAACAGGGGAATGCTAGAATGAAGCTTCTGGTGTTGGATGTAAGGTGGAGACATCAGTATGAGCCCAAGTTCAGTGTAATAGGTAGATAGAGACAGATAATTGTTGGGGCCCGGGGGTTGCCATTGAGTTTTTGTGGCAACGCGAAGAGCAAAGAAGGCAGCGGGCGTTGTTATGGAGTGTGCTTAAAGAGGCCACTTTATTCTGCACAAAGCTGTACTTCTTATACTGCTATACTGCTAATTGATGGTTACAGAAGTGTTGAAGATGCACATGTGTGTGGCCTTCAGGCCCTTAACTAGCTCCTTTCTCATGGGTACAGCATGCTGTGTTTTTAGGTTTCTCAAGGCCAGACATATCAGGGGTGAAGCAGTGGGTAGCTGTCCTCATAGAACAGTAGGGGAAGGGGAGACCTTCCCTACACCCCACCCATTTCTATAGGACAGCAGCCATCTGCTTTTTTCTTGCACATAAAGCAGAGCCCTGTGCCCAGAGACTACAGAATATAAAGAACAATAACAGACAAGGAGGCCGCATGCCCCAGCAGCCACCATGGTTAGGAACCACTGCCAAGTGGGATCAAGCTATGACCACCAAGTAGACAGAGGATCTTGGAATAAGGCTTGAATCTGAGACACTTCATCATCCACTTCCTGGAGTGCAGTTTGATTTGCTGCTGGTGCTCTGGGACATAAACACAGCAGTCAACGTGCAGTAAAGCACAGGTGCCCCCTTGTGCTGCTGTGAGTACATCCAGAGCCATTTTGTTTTGTAAAGTCACCTTCCTCATTTGGGTGACTTTATCTAGCCATAGGGCTGGCGTGCTGTATGAGGGCTTCTATTCGTAATTCTACATGTATAGTGCCGGCTCCTGGAAGGAAGATAGCCAGGGGGTAAAACCACCAGCCATCTGTTTAGGATGATGCCAACGGGAATCCCAGTTATGTGTGGGCTGCAGCAAGGTCTGTAGTATCTTTCCTGATATGCAGGGGTGGCCCCAAGTACAACTGCCTGTCCAGTTTGCAGGGAGATAGGACCAGCCATATTCCCCACATATCCACGTTTTCTCCTGGCAGGGGGTCAGTCGGCACAGTGCCCACATGGGCACAACCATCCCACCAGCGCTTAGTGTTGCGATTAACACTGACAGTGGCACACAGTTCTCTGGGTAACCAGCCAACCATGCGACTGAGTATGGAAACCTGACTGTTCAATGCACAGCGGAGCTATAGTTTGCAAGGTTACATGTATATCCCCACCCATTATACACAGTACCCTCCCCAGGCAGTGTGTGCTGATTGCCGGATCAACTGCTTGGTTGCACGCCATTTTGTTTCACCTTCGACATCACTGTGATTCCATGCTCGAAGGCCTTCCCACGCAGGCGGGTTGGTGGGAGCAATTTTCCACGGCAGTCCAGCAGTGATTTCCATTGGGCAGTTCCACAAACACCCAGCAGGGGGAGACATTATGTACCTGTCCAGAGGCCCATGCCACCATGCTATTGCTCTCTGTCAGCCTGGGCAGAAAGACAAGGCAGACAAAGACACCATCAATGGCAAGTCCCGGTTCTCCGGGAGGATACAAGTGACCTTGTCATCTTTTTTTTTTGATATCATTAATCTACAATTACATGTGCAATATTATGGTTATTAAACTACCCCCTTCATCAGGTCCCCTCCACCAACCCCATTACAGTCACTGTCCATCAGCGACCTTGTCATCTTGTGACAAAACAGTGGCTGCCAGGAGTGGTCTCCCTGGTCTGTGATACCAGACCAGAGCGCCTGAAGATACTGGCAGAGCATCAGGTTCAGCCTTTAACAGAAATTATGGTACTGGCCACAGTCTCACAACCAAAGTCCCTGCCAGCATGTCTGTTGCCCTCTCCGGCAAGGAGGCAGGCAGTTTAAAAGACCACTTTCCTATCCATGGGGTGACTTGTCACCCATGGGTAAGCCCCTCCCCTCTACCTGATATAATGCGACCCACGGATGTCCTTCAAACACCAAGGTCCATGGCCACGTCCACTCCTCTGTATGGCCAGGAGACAGCGTACGTGGGGCAGGAAGGAGCAATGTTTCTTCCAGCAACTGTGGCTGCAACTCTTTGGGGCCTTGTTTCAAACATTTCAAGACGTATGGGTGAGCCACCAACAACCTCTCTATGGGACTTTCCTCCATTTTCCTTGGTTGCTCATCCAGCAAGCATACTGCTATGGGTAGGTGCTTTACCCACTGTGTCTATCTTAAATGTTTCAGTCCTTCTGAAACATGGGCTGCCAATGACGATGCAGTAAAAGTGAGCACATTGAGAGTATGCTTGCACTGCTTGTTTTGCACCAGCAAACATCAGGAAAATGTGCCACCTCTGGGCAACTTTACACATGGTTCTTGGGCCTACACGCCCTAGTTTCTTAGGCAACCATGGCCCCTTAATCCCTAAGGGGCAGTTCCCACATACGAGCCCTGGCCAACACATCAGCCATGTCATTCCCAGGGCTTAGTGCTGGGCAGTGTCCTGACACGTGATATATCAGGGCCCCTTCCTTTAACCCACAGGTCCACAGGTCCTTCCACATTGTTTGTCCCCACAGTGGGTGATGCCTGATTTCCCAGGCATGCGCTGCCCACTAAGGCAACCAGTGAGGCCGACATACAGCCCAACTGCCAGTACAGATGGTTATCTGACCTGATTCCCTAGTCAAAACAAGCCACACTGCCCGTAATTCAGCCCATTGACTGGACTGCCCTACCCCAGACTCATCCCAGAACTCTTCCTGTAAGGGCTGGATGGCAACGGCCACCCATGTCGGTGGGTGGCCCTTTGCAGATCCATCCGTATACCAGGCCTCCGCTGGTGGCGTTCTTGTCCCCTTCTCATAGGGGCTTTCCGTTGGCACTTCCCCGCTCAGTAAGGTGGATGGGGGCTCAACTGCAAAGGTTAACAGTCCCAGGACTTGCTGCAATTCCTGTGAGAGGGCTTTTGGAGAATCGAGCCAGTTGTTCTAAATAGGTTCCCCACTTGGTCAGGGGGGTGTCTGGGCAACGCCAGTCCAGGGAGCTGTGGCCCAGGCTCACACCCGCCCCTCACTCGGGAGGGCAGTAACCACCTGTACTGCCTGCATTCGTGTGATTCCTTCAGTAGCCGGTAAGGCAGCATACACTGCCGCCAGCTGTTTTTCCAGCAGTGAGTAGCAAGGCTCAGCTCCCTTTAACAACTGAGACCAAAACCCTTTTGAGACTTTGTGGGCCCCATGCTTCTGCCATAACCCCTGCCCGTACCCATCTGTGCTGGCAGGCACCGTCAGCAGGAATGGTATGAAGGGGTCAGGGACTCGCAGTGTCTGGGCCTGAGCCACTGCTTTGGGTAACACCTTTGTCTTATACAACCAGACAACACCCAAGAACTTGACAGAATAACCAGGCCCCTGCACCTTGTCTTCACTGGAGCCTATCCCCACCCCTGGGGGGCCTGGTGCAAACTGTGAGCCGCAGCTTCTAGATCTGGAAGAGAATCAGATGTCAACATTATATCATCTACATAATGTAACCTTGAATCGAGGGTGGAGGGGACCACGGGGCCAGGTCACTAGCCACCAAGCCGTGACACAAAGTAGGGCTGAGCATGTATCCTTGTGGGAGGAGAGTGAATGTCCACTGCCGGCCATCCACGTGAAGGCAAACTTATCCTGGCTTTCTGGTGCAATGTCAATGGAAAAGAAATCATTAGCCAGATCCAACACAAAGTGTTAAGACCCCGAAGTCATAGTCAGTTTATCCATCAGGTCAGTAATGTTTGGTACTGCAGTGTGCAGCAGGGGAGTCACTTTGTTTAGTTCCCGATAGTCCACTGTTATTCTCCAGGTGCCACCAGACTCCTTCACAGGTCACACGGGTGAATTAAAGGGCTGTGTGCTGGGTGGATGATGTATGCTTCTTCCAACCACCACCTGTATCCACCAGCACCAACATCTGCTGTACATTCTGTGGGGACCAGTGAATGGTGAGTTGAACAAATGGCTTCCAGTGTCCGATGTCTCAATATGCCGGGTACCTCACCC
>JAVSCE010017778.1:0-10481 GCA_032199065.1 Smutsia gigantea | reverse complement strand
AAATGTTGTCAAAAATATATATTCAATGACACTTGTGAAAGAAGGTAAGGCAGACTTTCTTCAGGACTATCATGCTAGGTTTAGGAATCACTGCAGGGGCATTTCACAGTAGGGAAAAGAGACTGGGCTCAAGCCAAGCAGCAGAGTGGAGAGTCAGTGAATAGAAAATTACTAAGAGGAAATCATGAGTAGGGGGGATTTTGGCAAAACAGACCTAAGAGGATTCTTTGCTGAAGACAGGTTGGGGTGATCAGACATCAGCTATCAAGGGTGATCAGATATCTAGGATGGGGAGCTCTGGTTAAACCGACTTAAGGAGTGTTGTTGCTAAAACTGGATTTTTCAAGGAGTGCACAGATGGGCCTCGGAGAAGTTTCAGGAACTTAAGGTTTGGCTAAGCAAAGAATCTTTGTCAGTGTGTGACATCATCCCAGTACATCAGTTCACTTTGTTATTTTCTATTGTAACAGTTTAGCATTTTGTTTTTGTTCTTAAATGATAACATATATTTGAGTTGAATATACTATTTCTCCTAGCTCCTTTACTGTTTTCTGGAAGAATTTCTTAAGTTTAGAGAAAAATGCTTAAAATAATTCTTACTATTGATTTTAACTTTTTTACTTTTTGCTGAAAGGGCACTTGATTTTTAAGAAGAATGTTGAACTTAAAAAATTCATTCTTATTTATAATTCCTCTCTAATAAAGCTCTAAATTTAAAGTCTATTTCTTTTTCATTGCCTCTCAAATTCATCCCATATCCTATAATTCAGTAGCTCCCAGTTCACTGCCTCTTTATGCCGAGAATTGCATCTCAAACATGTTGATATCATTTTTTTTTCTCAGTGCTGTTTTCACTGTCTTCTAATAGCTGAAACAATGGGGGCAATGTCTTTCTTTACTTCTTTTTTATTTCTCTTATGGACCTCAAATGCACAGAATTGATTAAATCATAATCTTTGGCTCCTGATATACCATGGTTTGTCCATGAATGGTTCTATTCTCTCCTATTCTATATATTTTTATTTATTTACATATTTAAAAATTCAGTTCCTGAGTGCCTCCTATGTGTCAGTCTGTGAATGTCACCATTAACAAGGACCAATTTTGTAGCACTTTGCTTTAATGGATTCATCAAGATGAAGAGTGCCAAGGGATGGCATTGGGATGTTGGATGGGTACTTCCCCTTGAAATAACACTGTTTTGGGAGGTAGAAGCATGCCAGGTAAAGGAATAGTCAGGAAATGTGGTATGGTATGTACATGAAAATGAGTAGTTTTGACTAAAGCCCAAAGTGGGGTGGGGAATAGGAAGAGGCTAATTTTTTAATGACCTGGAATTCTAGTCTACAGAGCTTGCATTTTATTACATATGTAGAACTTTGGCACAAATAAGTGACTTAGTCACTTTTTAACTTTAAGACAATCCCATCTGTCAAACTACACTATGGTAGATGTATGTGGGACAGCTGCATATGGATATGGTAGAAGGAATAGGGAGAGAGAGCCTAGAGATAGTAAGATCTTAGCTATTCAGAATTTTCACTACACCTATTTAGATCAGCTTCTTTTAGGGTTTATCCCATTGCCTGTAGAGTTTTTTTTTCTTTTTAATCACAGTTACTCTTGACATTTTCTCTTTTGATCTCTGTGAGTTCATTGGTGTTTGCTGAGGTGAGAATGAGCTGATTCCCCAGTGTTTGCTCATTACAATCATGTGTCAGTAATGGCCAGAACGCATTGCATCTATGGGGATTTGCTGCAACATCAGCAAGCTATTGGTATTCAGAATACTCAGTTTGCTAGAACATTTAAAATTAAGTCTAAAAATATTTGTTGCTGCATTTAAATGTTTTAATTGTTTGAAAATGCTTAATAGTCTGAATACTAAAGTTCCTGGAGAGCACTGACAAGGATGGTAAATAAAACATATGCCCTACTGTGACTTCAGGAGTCAGTTTAACTTGTTTTGTTTGTTTACAGAGCCACAGAAAAACTGAATGTTACTCAATAATGGTGTTCCCAGGTCGTGTCTGAAGACTATCGCTTTGAAACTTAGCCTGGAAAGGCCGTTCTCAAGGTTTTCATTAAATGAAAATTATTCTGTGAAACAGAAGCCACTGTTTTCAATTCAACAATCAATGTGCACCTGCTGTTGTGCTCACGGAGGCAAGGTATAGTGTGAGTCTTCTCAGTCCCCACATGTAGACATTTGGGGCTGAGATAAATACTGTTTTTATTGGGGGGCCATCCTGTGAGCTACAGAATGTTTAGCGGCACCTACAGTATCTCCCCAGGGCATGCCAGTACGATCCTCACACACCCATTTGTTGACAACCATGAATATCTTGACACATCGCTAAATGTCCCCTGGGGCACAAAATCACCCAGTGGTTGAGAACTACTGGTAGAGAGTATGGAATAAAACACTGTCCTTGTGCCCAAGAAGCTTACAATAGAGCAATTGTATGACCCAGATTTTGGAATCAAGAAGCCTTAGGTTTGAATTTTCACTCTGCCATTTAGTAGTCATGTGACCTTAGGTAAGTTACTTAAAACATCTCTGAGATACCCTGTCCTTACCTTTATGAACGTTTATGGGGAAACTTCTGAGTTGCAGAATTATTGTGAAGATTATAGAAAAGTAGAGACTGTCATGAATAATATATGCTAATATGGTTGCTGACCTAATGCTTCCAGCATCAACTGTGCCTATTGCTGGGTTTTATTGCTTTCTTCTGGTCTCACTAGGGTCTCTTCTCCAATTCGGGGCTGGGGCATCCACCTATGCTCTTATTGTAATGCCTTCCTGCATTCTCAGTAATCAGATTTCATGATTTGTCTCTTGAACATTCCCTTCTTTCTTACAGATGGGCTGTGGTCAGAGAGATTTGGGTACCAACCCATAAAGTTATAAATATTAAATGAGATTATACATGTGACTTCTTAGTCAAAAAGGAATCTGCCAGTAAAATGGAAAAATTGGGTCAGGTCAAACACTAATGAATTATATCCATTTGCAGGACTGGTAAACATTTAACATTGGCTGTTGGTGAGTTTTCCTATTCCTCCCACTATTAAATATTCCATTCTTGATTACTGAGAGAATATAATTCAATCAATTAAAGAAGGAATAAACATGTTGTGTGTTAGGATGTGCTAGGTCCTGCTGTGTGCTAGGTCATTCTGTGGTAACAAACAACTTAAAGATCTCAGTGTTTTAAACACAGTTTATTTCCTGCTCCTGCTACATACCCATCTTGGCTTTACCAGGTATTCAACTTCATATCATCTTTACTTAGGAATCCCGGCTGATGGTCTCTTCACTTTTTGGAAATTTCTTCTCATCCTGGCCAACAGGAAGGGAACATGGTGATTTGTTCAAGATCTCTTTAGGCAGGGGTTGGTACCTACAGTCTGTGGGCCAAATCCAGCCCATCATCTGTTTTATTAGAACACAGCTGCACTCATTTGTCAATGTATTGTCTTTGGCGGCTTTTGCACTACAAGAGCAAAGTTGAATACCTGTGACAAATTGCATGAGACCTGTAAAGCCTAAAATACGATCTGGCCCTTTACAGAGAAAAAGTTTGTCAACCATGTCTTAAAGGGTTCTACCCAGAAGTAAACATGCCATATTTAATTACATTCCACTTGTCAAAAGAAGTCATGTGGCCATGCCTACTGGCATTCTATGCAAAACAAGAGCCTGGTCTTGGTCTTGATTACTTCCTGAACTTCCCAGTTTGGCCCAAGGGCATAGTTGCCTCTATTTTGCCCTCTTCAGACTTAGAGATAAGCCTAAGAGATTTACCTAAAAGATGAGATATATTAATAATAAAATCTATTCTACCCATTCAGTGGGTGCCACTGAGAGAAGAAATCAAACTTTTCTCTTACAAATAGCCTTGTAGGAAACAAAGATCAAATTACAAAAATATCCCCTGCTAGTTTTAATTCTGGCATTGGTAAGTTGTTTGTGGCAGACATTGTTGGTTGCCAGCCCAATAACCATTTCCACTTCCTTCCTTGCTAGTAGAAGTCTGACTTTGTTAGGGCAGCACCTTCCTTCATCTGTGTGCTATTCCTGCATTTCTGCTTTGATCACTGTCCTGTGCTGATGTGATATTTGGAGCTGCAGCCGCTATATTGTGACCATGAAGCAACAAGCCTAAGGACAAAAAGCTCATACACTAAAGGAGATAGAGTATAATTATGGAAAGAATATAGATTCCTAATGACATAAGCTGCCATAACTGACTCCAGAATCAGCAACTTTCAGACCTCTTGGTGATAAAATTAAATGCTTCCATTGGTTAAGTCCCTTTAAATTGGATATTCTGTAACTTGTAAACCCCAATTCCAAAGTCAAACTGTGCCTTTGGACATACAAATATTTAACCATTTTCAGTCTCAGTGCCTTTATTGATAAAATAGAGATAATAATCTCTTTCTAAGGACTAATTTATGTAATATATGTGTAGAGGAATGGTCCCACCACAGCACCCTGGTTAACTTGCATGTCTCCACATAGGCTATGTAGGCAAGACTCAACACAGTTTGACTCAAATCTTGACAGAACTTTATGATCCTCCCAGAAATGTGGTGAGATGGGAGTCTTGTGACAACTGTCACAAGTCTGTTTCTCATCTTCCTCCTTATCTTGTGGGAGGCTCCCTATCTTGTGGAAGGCTTCCATAAGGCAGTTTGCCATCTATCTCTCTGGTTCTACAGAGGTGCGGGGTGGATCACTTTGCCCTGCCCTTTAGGGTACAGTTCTGAGATTCAGTGTAAATCTAAGAAACTGTGTGGCTCCACTAAAACAGAGTTAGTGAACCATCATTCAAATCATCTGTCATATGGCCCCTCTGACTCAGTGTCATTTTGAGGGTCCAGGGACATGTGAAGGTGATACCATGGTGATTTTGCTTTTGTTCTCTATGTAAGTAATAAAGTAAATCAGTTTCTGCTTGTTGTCTCCTTACTAAGAAAATCTGTGGAACTGTGGCAAGCCAACCTAGGCTCCACTGTACTGCTCCTTATGGATGCATGCCTGGCACAGAGTAAGAACTCAGTAAATATTAGCTAGACATTATAGTAATACTATAAGGATGTTATTGAACCTCAGTTTTCTCTTATGTAAAATGGAGATTACATGGGAAGAAAAGTATTTTTCAGCTCATAAGTGCCATTTATATATGATGGTAATATTTAATTAACTCTATTCTGGGCCCCTGGAGGCATTATTTTTATTCATGGTTTTGATTTATGACATAAGGAAATTGTAACTTAAATATTAAACTCTCATATTTTATTGTAAAAGAGAATTCCATTTTCCAGAGAGCCCCAAATCCTGTGCCTTCTGACTATAGTCACATTGAAAGCTTTTATCACAACTATTGACCTTTGTCTTCTGCAGTCAGAAGTATATACATGTTCCAATTTGTTGAGAATGGCCACGTTAAAGAAAATCAAATCCTGTGTGAGAAAGTAGTTGATCCTCCTAACCTGTTTCGCAGGTTCTAATACTCATTCCCAGTCTCAGGAAAAGGTTGCAGTGTGCCCATTCCCAGGCTGTAGACAGAGCTGAAATATAAAAATTCTTGCACAGTAGATGGCCATTATGAGAAAACCAGGATGAAACATCTTTTAGGTGAAATTTGAACACCTCTGTGAAGCAGAACATTTAAAAAATGATATTATCTACTAGAAGATTGGTTTAAAAAGAAATTACGTTTTTTTCATTTGAGCAAATAATCTCTAATTCTAGTTCAAGGAACAAAATCCATTTTTTCCAATACTCAGAATTAGATGCTTTTCATTTACATTATTTTGGTAAGGTTAATTTGTTTAATACACTTTTATATAAAATGGAAAACTAAACTCCTGAGCAAGAAAGGAGAGAGAACAGTCGATGGAAACAGAGTAATAGGTAGCTGGTTCCTTATAAACTGCTCTCTGTTTTCTGGGAGATATGTGTTAATCAGTTGTTTCAAGAATGTGTTATCTTTATCAAGTGTATTTTTCTTGGGAACATATGCTTATATTTTTCAAGATGTTTCTTTTTATTTTTTTCTTAAGGCCCTTTCAGCCCAAGAATGAAGAAAAACATTTTTATCACTAGGAATTTGATGTACTGCAAAGAAAATTATTTTGTCAGCAAGAAAATGATGCATTTTATATCTGTGTAAGCTTTCGTAGCTTACAAGGCAAGCACATTGGTTTTATCAGTGAGACCAAGGTGAGTATTGTTCATAAAATTTTCAATGTGCTATTTCATAAGCTATTCTTTTTATATTACTTAATGTCCATAATGACTAAATAACATTAGTAAGTAGCTCTGATTTAATACTAATGATGGAGCCTGATTATGGATCCAGACAATAAAGCACTTCTGCATTAAGAATCCTAGATTTCTTAAGTTGGTGGGTTGTTTGGCTTTTCTCCATTTCTCAGTTCATGTAGGATGTGACATCAACTGATTTCCTAAGGTTAAAACTATTGTCCTAATATAATATGATTGGGTTTATAAAAGATCAACCAGGCAATACTGAACTATTATTTATAGATATACATTCTTGTGGAAAAGCTAGATAAAAGCAAGAAATAGGTTTTTGTAAGCATCAAAACCTTGGGGAAGATGGATGGCCTTATGATTTGTAAGGGCTGATGGAGTCTCCTGGGATACTGGCAAAGTTCTAGGTCTTGATTTGGGTAGTGATATCATTAATGTTTATACCATTTGCTTGTAATTACCTTGTAAGCATTTTTAGTATTTTGTCATACTTCGCAATGAAACTGAGACAGGGAAAAACAGGGGACAGCCCCTGTCCAGTCAGAGCAAGATAAGGGCCCTGGGAAGGACAAATGAGATGTTTACTAAGGACCTTGAAAATGTGAAAAATAGGAGACTTGCAGCTGAAACAATGCAACAATGTATAAGAAGGTTCTCACCGAACTTCCAAGTGATAAAGAACCATTTTTACTGACTGTAAGTCATAGCTCATGTAGCTTAACCATAGCATACTAGTTAAAATAGAAATGATCTTTAGTATCTTACCTAAAATATAGTTGGCATTCTATCGGGAGCCTATAGAAAATAAATAGCTTCTCTCCCTAGTTGATGCGACAGGCATAAAATGCCTAGACCTGAGCCCATAAGCAGCAGCCTTGCCCCTCCCAGTATATGCCTGGGAGTTCTGTATCTTTATTTCTCTCTATCAGTAAAAAGCGTCTTTCTTGCTTGCCTACCTTGAGTGTTTGCGAAGTTTATTCTTCAACTCTGTAAACAAGAACACCGGCATCAAAAAGAGTAAAATTAAAAATATAATATGAGAGAGGGTCAAAGTGTTAAGAAAAACCTAAAGCTGTGTATAAGTAACATGAGGGATGGTGTACTATGTTACATAGAGTGGCCACAGAAGGCCTCCCTTTCAAAAGTAACTATTTTTTGGAGACCTTAGGAAGTGAAGAATGGAACCAAGTGGATAGCCAGGGAAAGAACATTTCAGGCAGAGGGAACTGCGAGAGAAAATACCAAGGTAAGATGAGAGTATATTTGACATGTCCTAGAATAGGTGGCAAAGCACTCAGTGGAGCTGGAGAGGCACAAGCAGCTGGGTAAGGGTATGAGATGAGCCCAGAGCAGTAGTGAGGAGCCAGGCAGAGCAGGGCCTTCATGGCCCTGGTGGAGGGCAACCTTCACTCTCTAAATAGAACGAGAAGGTGTGGAAGGGTATGCAGTGGGGGCTTGCTGGGCTCTGACTGACTTTTCAGAAGGATGACCCTTGATGCCTGTAAAGGATAGACTGTAGGGGACAGGGCAGAAGCAGTGAGACCAGTGGAAGCTTTTTGTTGCTGTGTTTTTGTTTTTTAAAACAGAAAATATGATAGCATGTTTTTATGCTGATGAGAATGAGTGATATTCTTTGTAATTTCTAATCTGTCTTAATCCATCTTTAACTTATTTAGTTAACCAGTCTATGAAGACTTATTTTCAAAGATACATATCTTTCCTGCTTGTGTTGTATTTCCTTTTAATTTTTTTAAGCAATTTAAACATGCTAATTTGGCTGTTTGTTTTGTGATTCCTGCTCATGGTAGCTTGATTATACATGTATTTTGCAAATATGAGTCATGAGTTTATGTTTAGCAGGGAGTTGTAGAAATCCCAAGAGCACTGGCTTGAGGATGGTTCCATTTATAGAAAATTTCCATTTGCTTCTACTAATCTCGACTCCTTTAATTGTTAGCTTAGAGTTTCCTAAACCTTGGAAGAATTTCCATTCAGAAACCACAAAAAGACAGAATATTTCCTTTTTGTTATTTTTGCCTGCAGGTGGACCTTTTATTAGGGTGTCATATGTACAGACAGTCTGGGCTATGAGGAGGAATCTCAGGTCTAAATCCTCACCTTGTGTTTATAAAAACTCTGATATTCTGTTCTTGCCATTAATATCCAAACTTCTTGCTAACTGAGAAAGGCATATATAATGCTAGTTCAGCTACAGAATCAGTTTTAGCTTAGCACTTTGTTTTTCAGACCCCTCTGTGTATTTGTCATATTAAAATTATTGACTAGCATTTGTTGAGTGTGAATTATGTAACTGACACAGGTACAGCTCTTAACATGCTTTCTTTCATTTGTGCACCTAACAATATTATGGAGATGAACTATTATTTCCCCATATTAAAAACTGGGAAAGTGAGGGTAAGAAAAGATAAGTTGCATGAGGTTAATAGCCTCTAAGTGAAATTTTGTTAATTTTCTTTCTTTTAGTAGTTTGTATGTAGTGCAGTCTATTGATTGTCTATTACTTTTCACACTTTTATTAAGCATAACTGGCCTACAATAAACTCATATTTAGAGTGTATAATGTTACATTTTGACACATACACACATTCACACACGTGTAACAATAACCACAATCAAGGTAATGAATGTATACTTCACCAACAAAAGTTTTCTCCTGTCACTTTATAATTCTTTCTTGCCATCTTCTGCGACTCCCCCTTTCCTTGGGCTACCCCTGGTCTGCTTTCTGAAAACACAGATTAGTTTGTATTTCTAGGAATTATATAAATGGAATCAAGTGTATACACTTCGTTGTCTGGATCCTATATTCAGCATGAAGATTTGGAGATTCATCCATAATTGCTCTCTTCTTTTTTCTGCTGACTAGTGGATATGGATATACATATATGGATATACGACAGGGTATTTATCAATTCACTTAGGAATAGACACTTTTGATGTTTCTGGTTAGGGGCTGCTATAAATAAAGCAGATAACATTCCTGAACAAGTCTTTTTTGTAGACCTGTGCTTCTTGGGTAAATGAATACCTGGGAGTGGAATGGCTATATCATATAGTAGTTATATGTTTAATATTTAAGAAAAAAACAAATTATTTTCCAAGGTGGTTGTGCCATTTTAAATCCTCATCAGTAGTAGTACACAAGTTTCTGTTGCTATACATTTTTGTAAACATGGGTGCTCTTTGTAATTTTAGGGATTTTAATGTACTTACTTGCCATTTGTATATTTTTTTTGGTGATGTGTCTTTTACTTTGACCATTTTTATTGAGTTATTTGTTTTATCATTAATGAACTTTAATAGTTTTTTATAGATTCTAAGTGCAAGTCCTTTGTCTTATAGCTGTTTTGCAGGTATTATTTATTACTATGTGGTTTGCCTTCTTATTTTCTTAGTAGTGTTTTTTGGAGAGCTAAACTATTTAATTTTGATGAAATCCAATTTACTTTAAAAAATTTTTTTACAATATTGTGTCAGATGGAAGAAATCTTTGCCAAACTCAAGAGTCTTAAGATTTCTCCCTATGTTTTCTTCTGGAAGATGTAGTTTTAGTCTTACACTTAAGTCAGTGATCCATTTTGAAATTATTGTTGCATATGGTATGAAGTAAGGGGAGGAAATTAATTTCTTTTAGCACATGGCTATACAATTATTTCAGCATCATTTGTTGAAAAGCTGATCTTTTCTCCATTGAATTGCCTTGTATCTTTATCAAAAGTCAACTAATCCTTTATGTATGTGTCTATTTCTAACTCCCTTTTCTGTTTGTTTCATTGCTCTGTGTAACTTTATGCCAATGCCACAATGTCTTGATTAGAAGAGATTCATAATAAGACTTTAGGTCAAACACTGTAAGTCCCCGAACATTGTTCTTTAAAATTTTGTTCTGCAGACCCTTTGCCATGTATATTTTAGATTTCCCTTCTAATTCCTACAAAAATTGTGCTAGGATTTTGACTGGTAGAAATTTCATAATGAATCTTTAGATCAATTTGAAGAGAATTGACATCTTAACAATTCTGAGTATTCCAATCAATGATCATGTTATATTGCTTCATCTATCAAGGTATTCTTTTTATTGTTATATTTTTTATTAAAGTATCATTAATACATAATCTTATGTTGGTTTCAGTATACATGACAGTGTTTAAACAGTCCCATGATCAAC
>JAVSCE010017777.1:0-73003 GCA_032199065.1 Smutsia gigantea | reverse complement strand
TAGCTGCATGCCCTTGTGTCAGCCTCTACATCTCCTCAGTTACCTTATCTATAAAATGGGAATAATAATAGTACCTTCCCAAAGAATTGTTGAGAGGATTAAATGAGATGAGCTCAAAGTGCTTAGCACAGCACCTACATGTCACAAGCCCGGGCTACGTGACCTGTGGTTATTAGTACCCATCTCACCATCATAGGACTCGGTACAAGTCTGGAAAGATAAGTGATGAGAGTGATAGTTCACGACCAACCTCTGACAGTAACGTCGGTGATAATATTGCAGTCGGTGCTAACCCATGAGTTTTTCTCCTATCACAAATCTCCCTGGCTCCCCACCCAACAAAAATAAAATTGTCTTAAAAGTCTTCCCACAAAAGGCCAAGGCCCTCCCCAAAGTGGAGTTTTTCTTGTTCCTGCCCCCAACTAATAGGACACTCATATTTAAAATAGTATATTCTAATAAATTAAACAAACAAAAAATGCCATCCTCCCATCTATAAATACATGACTACACTTAAAGTTTGGAAAGTGAATCATGGGTCTAATTGTTCTAAAAGACTGTTCCAAAATATATGCTGCTGATACAAAATCATAACTGTATTAGATCTCAATATCACAGTGAAACTGGTTGTTATGAATACTTTCATAAGCAGCAGATAAACACATTTCTTTGCTTTCAAAGAATAAGATTCTGTGCTGTAAATAAATCATTACATCACATCAGAGGACTAAAATCAACAATCACCTGATCATCATTGGCAAGCCTTCTCTGAACTCCATTTTTTTCCTAATTAAATGAGAGAAGAAAGTAAAAGAAATCTTTGCAAAATGTCCCTCATACAATAGAATTTCTAACTGTAGGGGGTAGACTGATGCATCCATTTCCACTTACTGTATTAGGGAATGACTAAATTACTTGTAGCTCCCTTTCTGCATGTACTTACGAGTAATGATATAATTTTCTAAATCACATAAAAATACATAAACAGGATTCAGTACAGTTCTATGCCCCATCTTTATAACAATTCACATGGATGCTAATCTTATGGAATATTTCTTAGGAAAATTAAAAAAATAGGCTACGTTAGTTCTGCTACAATTCAGGCTACATATCCATATTATACACATTGAAGGTTTGAATATATAGAATAGTCCTGTTTTGTTGTGTTTGGGCATCTATATTCAGAACCTGAGATCTTAAAAATTACTATTTCCGAGCTTGTGCACAACTTTCTCTTATCAAATGAAGCATTTATTCCCAGTCTTTACATTTGAGTCATTTAAGGTTCCTTTTTAAATCTTGAATGAACATAAAGTGGCAATGCAAATTTTATTTAAATTGATTTTGTATCTTCATCACCACTCCTTAAAAAGAATCTTGTCTTATTACTAGAGATAATGTATGTGTCAAAAAAGAAGCCTCAAATGCACTTCCTGTGCACTTGACAGGGTGACAAAATATTTCTCCTATCCTTTCCTAATTGAGCCACAGTACAAAGGAGGAGATTATAATAATATTAATAATAGTTACATGGATATTTGTAGGTACTGTGTAACCCTTCAGTCCATTTTCTCAGACAATAGTGGCTACAAAGAGGCTTCAAAATAGAACATCGCACAATATGAATGCCACTTTTTTCTATCTTACATTTTAAAAACATCATTGAAATCAGAAAGTTCATTTACAAAGGACTGGCAGTTGCAATCACAGCAATAATGTAGTGCTGAGAAAAAAAGGGTAATTGGTTTGGTAAAGATCGCTTTCCATTACACCATAAAGCACTACACAATAGGAAAGGTCGCCAATTAAGCAATCATGAATACCAAGTACTGAAGCTGATGAAAATAGGGCAGTGGTTTAAATAGATTTGCAAGCAATTTACCTTTTCACAATGTTGGCAATCTGATGCAATTTGCTTGCAATTTTGTCTGCTTTCAGTAGCACTCGAAGCTGACACTACACAGACCAAATGGCAAAGAGGCCCTGCATAGAAAATGTAAAACTATCTTGGCTGCATCAGGAAACCAGAATGGTGGTTCATCAGGAAAATTACAACAATTAACATAAGTGCTGCAAAAATCAACACTTTAAATGTCACACTCACTAGTCTGTCCAAAGACTGTAAAAGTACCATCCCCATTGCCGGACTAACAGTAAATAGGAAGCAATCACCACCAAACCTTGGGGCTGATGGCTTTACAATTGATGTGACATTCTCTGAGTGATAAAATAGCCTCTCATTTTACAAAAGTAAGTATTTTTCTTTTTTAGACTTAACCTGGATTATGTCAACACGGAATTTACGTTTAATTTTTTTTTAACTTTTTCGACTAAGCCATTTTGTGCCAGTGTGGGTGTAGTTGGTCTTGACATTTAAAAAATAACTTTATATTTCAGAGAATCAGAGCCAAGTTGATAAAAAATAATCCCTCCTCAAATATTGATCTGGCTTTCAAATGTAAATCATGTCCCAGATTTATGTTGCAAGCTGTTATACTGTGTGAAGTACAGTGTGTCTGACCAGGGCCTGTTTTATTACCTTAGAGAGGGCTCCAAAAAAGCGGCTGTGGATATTCCCTTGAGGACTGGCTGGAATTACAGATGCCATCACATATCTGTATCAGTGTATCCCAGCTAAAAGTTAGACACCTTGAAAATAATTGATAACTTCTGCTTTGGCATCCATGTTTTGAGAAGCTATAAATTTGTCAAGCTTAGAGGAGAATTGGCTTATAGTGTAAACTTAATGATTTCTCAGTGAACTGGGAGGATCTAGTGGTAAAAGAACAAGAGTGGAGTGTCAGAAAATCTAAGTTTAATTTTCATCTCTGTATCGGCTGACTGTGAGAGTTATTTTTAGGGCTGTGTCTACAGAGGGCTTGTCTTCCAGTTTTGAGTGAATTGATCATTCCACCTTAAAAACAAAGTTGAATTTTTCCCTCATGACCATCCCTGTCTTGCTTATTTGAACACCATAATTTCCACACCAGCAAAGAAAGAAGAGAATCAGACATGAATATATGTGACACGCTCCAAATTAAGAGTAATAATTTTATTATGAGCTTGGTGAAAAGATCCATTGTGACGATAGCCACTCTACCTACTGTCAGCCTTTATTGCACAACAGACCTCATCTTGGACTCCTTCCAGGTCTGTAGAAAATCATTTCTTAAAAGAGAATTCAGAGTTGGCTTATAGAACCCAGAGTTGTCCAAAACTGTGGGATCTCATGTATTGTGGTGACACATGACTTGTATTCTTCTCTAGATGATGCTTCATGTCATCACTAGTGAGTCATTTAATCTGTCAAGATTAGTTTCTCCTAAATACCTTACTCCCCACTATCCTGTAGCAACTGTGTGAACTCCAGGAAAAAGCTTTATCAGCTTCCCCTTGCCATGGTCACCTTAATGAGCATCAACGAGCAGTAGGGCATTTGGGGCTGTCATCCGGGCCACCCAGTTAAGGCCGTCCCCAGCCACTGAGAGCATTGTCCAGAGCGCTGGGGCCCAATGTCGGCCATGCTTGCTCTTCAGGAAGCTTTCATTGCCCAGCTGAAAGTTGAGGGGTTAGCCTCCCTGGGAGCTGTACAATCTTCTTAGAAAGGTTTACATTTTCTGCAAAGTGAAGGTAGTAAGGAGGTAGTAAGTCCCTCCCTAATTTTAGGGGTCCTATGTGCAACTGTTTCTTGAAGGAATGTGTGTGTGCATTTGATTTCTGTTCTCTGACAGGCTCGGAGAAGAAGTCACTACAGGAAGGAGAGACCTTCTGTTGCCATCCACAACACGACAGCAGGGAGGATGCTATGGACGGATGGCATCAGCAGTCTCGAGAGTGAATTATGGGCTGGGAACAGCCATCAGGCACTTGCTATCTCACTGATACAAAATACTCAGAACTTTCTAAGATTGCTTCCAGAAAAACAAACATTGATAAGAATTAGCTCTTTTTCCCCATGTGTGTGTGTGAAATGTAGCAAGATCAAGGGAATGGTTGGTATACAGGAGGCTGGAGAGAAACTATGGTTAATTTTGATAAATATAATGACCTGTGGGATTTTTTTCTCAGCTGTTGATTGGTACCACTGAAAACAATTATTACTGGTTAATTTAGTTGCTGGCATAGTGCATTGTAAATATTTTTGTTTTATCACTCTTTATTAACTGCCGAAAAAGCCTTTGGATTTTATTTATCAAGTTAGTCAAAATCACACACAGCAACTATATGACCATAAAGCAGATAGTGTCAGAATCATCAAAACTATTTCAAAGTCACTATTATAGTCCTCATGCTCTATTTCATAAAAAGATTAGAATTTAGTGGAATCCAGCCCTCAGAGACTTGGATCTAAAAGATAAAATATCCTGAAGTGGAGGTTTCAGAATCTTTACTAGTTTGGGTTGAACTAAATTTATACATTGGTTAGGCTTGTCCAATAAAATGTAATAACATGAATAAAATACCCTGTAAATTCTTATAAAACTACTCAGTTGGTCTTACCACCATCCAGCAAGCAAAATGTATAAAAACCACAGCCCCTCTTGGGGAACAATGACACTTATCCAAATGCATATTTTTAGTCCTCAAAGTATGTTAAGATGGCAATGGAAGTATAAATAAAAAATGTTTAAAATATGAGCACAGATTTCCTTGAGTGGCAGTTGTGCAATCATTTTGAGGTCAGATATGGGTAGAATTCTGGCTCTGCTATTTATCAGCTGGGTAGCATTAGGCAGGTTACATAATCTCTCTGAGTCCAAATTTTGTCATTTGTAAAATGTAGATAATAAACCTTACGAAGTCTGTGAGCAGAAAGAATATTGAATGAAATGTGGCATATACTAGACACTTAAAGATCTTTGGCTGTTATGATTAGGGTTGTTTTGGGTGTGAATGATCATCATGATGGTGTTTGGAAATCTAACCTGGTAAGCATTCAAGAGTTTCTATTTTAGTGTTTTTTCTATTCATTTCATATGCATACAGTGTATCCAGTATCCATGAATCAAAATGAACAATAGTTACTACCCTCAAATGAAGTAACCTGAATTAGAATGTTTTAATGTGCAGGAAAATACAAGAAACTTTTACTATTTCTTTTTCAAAAAGAAAGGAAATTCCTCAAAAGGTATTTTTTAAAGTCAGAGTGAGACTGCATTACAATTCTTTGTCTTTTGGTGAAATGCAACAAAGTAAATTTCAAGATGTAATAGACAAAGTTCCAAAAGCTTGGTACATGTTTTAAAAATGTAAATTGTTAATTTTTCTAAAATCCACAAAATTAAGCAGAAAATTTGTGTTCTTACAGTATTTCCTATACTCTTGGCTCTTAATAAACCTAGAAACCTGTGTGGAAGACTCTAGAGAATGTCATTGGAAAGCATGTTGGGGAAAGAGGAGGAAGTCACATGCAAAACCCAGTCTGCTCCAGAACACCTCTGAGCCTGCAAGCAGGGCTGCCGTGCAAATCCAAATTCAGAACAACCTGGCACCAGGCCTAGACTGGCAGGACACCAGCAGTGTCCTCCAGGGATCATTGCTCCAGGGCGATCAGACAATCCTCAGTGCTTTGGGAACTCTGTGTAGTCTCTGTTAGGAGTTTGACCATTCTTCACTGTAGCAGAATGTTGGTAGATGTTTCCAAGACCATCCCATACCTATAAGACACCTAAATCTCTGAAACCAGCCCCTCTCCTAACTGGCCTGTGATGGCTGTCTCAAGGCAGCCAGAGATACCAGGGGGTCCTCGTGGTTCATGGAGCTTAGCTCTACTGCATACTTTCACCTAGAGACCGATTTTAATACCTCTGATCTGACCCAAACTATATTCACTCAACAAACATTTATTGAGCTCTGTTACAAACTACACTTTATGGGATACATAAATAATTTATTAAGTCTTCCTCCAAGGAGCTTACAGTCTAGTATAAGAGAGAAGAGGTACTCAACAGTTTAGGAATATTGAAATAAGGAAATGGCAAGTACCATAAAAGAAATGCAAAATGTCAGTTGTTGAGAAGATCTAGATAAGGCAAGTAAAATCATAGTACCTAATATAGTAATTTCTCTAAATTTTGCCCTTTCCTTTAAACTAGGCTGACAGTATTCTAGAAAAGTTGGTGTTTGAGACCATACTTAAATGCTTTATTAGGTAAGCTTAGGATGAACAGGGAACATACATCAAGGTGAAAGAAAGAGCATAGGAGGGAAGAAAAGGGGGAAGGAAGGAGAAAAGGAGGAAGGGAAAGAGGAAGGGAGGGACCCCACTTAGACCAGGAAAGTCCAGTCCAGTTTGGCTAGAGTGCTATAACAAGAGCATTCAGAATTGTATATGTGATCCTGTCTGAGTTCTGAAAAATCCTTTGAGCACATAAAAAAACCTAAATGATCTGGATAAATAAGTTTTTCCCAATTTGTTACTTCCCACATCAAGCATTTCATAAAGCATGTCCGTCCTCAATTATTGAATTTTAGCGTACATTGAAATTATACCTCACTTTTGCTTGGGAATAATAATCCTGTACTTGAATTACCTTGAAAGGACGATACAAAGTCAAAAAAGTCTGTTTTTTCATTTTTCCTAGGTCAAATCACACTCTAATAAAAATCTGATATTGTGATCTTATATATTCTTAATCTTTCAGGTTGAATCTGAACTTGGCCCCAGGCAATCCAGCTCTTTTATAAAGGGCAGTTGCAGAGCAAATGAGGATTTCACCAGCTCAGGAACACTCCAAACTGCACTTTCCAGTTACTGCTTGTTGGAACAGGAAGTTATGATTTGTGCCCACCCACAGGTCAATGAAAGTTTTTATTGACATTGGAAAACCCTGTGTACACAGGACTAATAAACCCAATAAAATCCGATCTTTTGGTTTCAACTGCCTCCTGGAGCTGTCTATAACCACAGGCTATTCAGCTATGAAAATTTCACTTTCAGAATTCTCAGTTCCTTTTTCTTCTGCTCCTTTTTAATACCTGATCATACAGTATCATTTGATTTCTACAGTACACTGCCATGCTTCAAAATCAGACAAGAACTAACCCTATTTAAAACAAACAAGAGAAAGATCAATTCTTCAGAAATTATAAAGTACCCTTCAGTCACCACCAATGGTGACTTCAGGAGTCAAAGAGTCTTTCAAATAAAGACCTTGGGCCCAGGATAATCGAATGTCACAGATCTAACAGGTCTAACAGCATCGCTGCTGTTAAACTACTTTATCTCTCAGCTCCCAAGTTTGGTGGGAATAAAAATACTGCACAGATGGGACTATAACTGACCGTATCCTGCTCCATTGTATGTCCAACCATCTCTAATTACAGTAACACATGAGAGGAAAAGATTTGAAAGGGCAGGTGACGGGAGAGGAGAGGAACCTGGTTTGACTTAAACAGCACAGGATCCCTCACCATCAGGCCTGATGTACATGAGCCTGACAGCTAATTAGGGTAGACATGAATTTTTCCAATGTAACAGATGTTCGCTAATCAGGCCAGATTTGGAGCCCTTGCGCCAGCAACATTTCATGCACAATTTAACTATCTAAAAGGAATAAACTACTTAATGCATTGTACTGAAGGCACAGCTGTTTCACAATCAGAAAATTTGCTGTCAAAGATGTTCTCTTTAAAACTGACATGTTTTTATATAACTCTGATGGGGTGTTTATAATGTATTAATAGTTGTCAGCAAGAGCTGCTGTCATCATCAAGAAGTAAAATATTTCTGAAGGTACATTAAAATGAACAGACTCCTTTCTCTTCCCCCAAAATCCATTCAGATAATTTAACTAGGTTGAATGTGGTCTGCTGAGTTCCAAAATGTATTTGAAACAAAGAACATCACTGTATTCTTTCCATTTATTTAAATTTAAGATAAACTATGCCTGTGCCTTGTTTTTGGTTTAAAGGTTTAAAACAATCATGGGTCCACCTTTGTTTACAAAGCTGCATTTTTTTTATCATTCTAGTTTTATGCAAACACACTAGGAGGAACTCATTACCACACCAAATATTTTATTGGGCAAAATGAAGGTTTGACATCTTCATAAGTACAAACTAATCTGGTTAAGAATGAAATGGGATCTCTCTCTCTCTCTCTCTTCCCTCCATCTTTGCACCTCATCTACTAATTGATCTGTTATAAGAAAAGATTCCTAAATATGAACTTGAAACTTTAAATTCCTTTAACTGTCTTTTGACAGTTTACTTCTGCAATTTGTTTTTTGTATTTTTTTAAATGGTAAAGTAAAAGAACATGTAATAACCTACGAATATTGGAAAGTTCACATCATTTAAAAATATGGATTTAAAAGTCTTAAAAGTCTATATTTGAAGTAGATGATTAATAGAAGCTGTTGACTTCAAATTCTACAGTAAAGACCAGGTGTAGGGCTTTAGTAATATGTATTGCATACATAATTTAGCAGTTTACTAATTTTAGTAACATTGTTAGCAGTTTTTCCCACCATTTTATGATATATAGTTTGTGTATATTGTTTTCAACCAATAATGTCAACAGTAGCATGAATTATGCTTTATCTGGCAAGAGGGCTAATGCAGTTTCTACGGTGACTAGGTTACTATTGACCCTTCTTTTCATGTGCTGGCCCAAGTGGATTTGTGACTCCTGAAAGGTACTATATTTAATTAATAGCATCAGTAGCTCAGGTCTTCTGGCAAATTCAAGGATAATATCTTTAAAATTCAGTCTTAATTAAAGAACTACTTTCAGGACTGATAATGGAGTCTAGGATTCTCTGCTATGACTTGAGCATCCTATTTTTATGTTTTTCTAATGCAATGTCTTATCTACTAGAAATTGTGTATAGACCAACTCCTTAAAGAGCCACATTTCCAGATAATGACAAATCATGCCAACCCTAGAAAAGAGTTTTCATATCCATATTCCAAAGCAAATTAGTGCTAAGAGACACTAAAAATTAACTTCACAAAAGATTAAAATGAAATGCCTTGATTCTATCACTCCCCCTTTGGATATTCTGTGGAGGAGGGTTGCCATCTTTAATTGCAGTATCTTAAGGACATGTCTGAATCTTTCAGACAATTTCATAACCATCAGCAGTTCTTTAACATGGGGCACATTTTGAACTAAGTTGTAGATAAAACTTTAAAAAATAACACACTTCCATATTATCACCCACTTCATCTTTAAATAATTCAACTATGAACATAAGTGCTTCATAGGATAATTTATTTCTTTTAAAGATTACATATTTAGATTTCACTTAGAATAAAATCCATACCCTTTCCCACAATTTACAAAACTTCACATTATCTGGTCCCTCCCACCATCACTGCATGTCAACTGCTTCTTGCTCACGATGATCTAACCAGCACTGAGCTGAGTTCTGGAACTTAGACACACCAAAGTCTTTTTCTCTATAGGGCTTTTTTACTTGCTTCTTTCAGTCTAGAATGTCCTTCCCTCTGCTCTTGGCATGTCTGACTCCTGATCTTCACTCAGGAATCAGTTTAAGCGGACCCTATTTAAAGAAAACTTCCGTCAACATTAATTAATGTTGCCACTCCCTCAACCTCCACCACATCACACTGTTAATTTTCTCCATGGCACTTATCAAAATAGAAAATTAATCTGTTTGTTTATTTTCTGTCTCCCTACTTCCTCACTCTAGAACTATGATGTCCAATACAGTTACCACCAGCCACATGTGGCTATCAACACTTAATTAATTAAAATTAAAGAAAATTACAAATTCCATTCCTCAGTTTGTCTCAATAGCACAGATACAGAACATTTTCACCTCACAGAAAGGTCTATGGGACAGTGCTCATCTAGAATATAACCTCTGAGAACAAACAAAAGCTCTGACCAGTGTCTAGAATAGCAACCAATCCATAATGGTTCTCATGTAGTTGAAAGGATGCGTGGATAGATAGATGGATGAATGAAGTCCCATTTACACAGTCATTGAGAATTATGTTATTCCAGTTAATGTAATACTATGGTTTCTATTCAATCATCTATTACTATTATTTTAACAAGAAGAGATAAAGCACATCAACACTAAAGTATACCTAATATGATTTCATCTTTTTTGAAAGTACTCAAGGAAGAAATTTCCATGTTGACCTGAACTAGAACCATAGGCCATAAAGGTCCCTTTGAAATCTGAAGTCCCCTTAGGCTTTAGATCACAGCTATAGTAAAAGTAGAAAAAGTGGGAGTTTGTACTGTGGTAAATGCAAGTTCAAATCCTAACTCTGATATTTACCACTTGTTTGGTTCCTTGTAGTCTCCCTGAACTCTCATTTCCCCGTGTGTAAAATGGTAAACGACTAACAACTACACAGAGTTATTCTGAGATTAGACATCTCATGAATGTTTGGTTTACAGTAAGCTCACTAAATGGCAGCTATCATTATTCATTTTCTTGAATTAATGGCATGATGGCAATTAGATCTTTGGAAATTCTGATCCATCTTTCTATCATTCCTTCCCTGCCATTGTTGACTCAGAAATTTTAGAACTGAAGCCCTATCCATAAATACTGTCATGAACTCTTAGAGGCTTGTCACCGTCATAGCGCTCAGGATGGGGGTGTAAAGTGTCAGGGCTATGGATGAAGGTTGCAGGCAGAAGGGAACATGCTAAACACAGACTACTCACCAGACGGATCCTGGAGACTGTCTCATGTTTCTCAAATCCTTGAAAGTATAAAATATTTCTAAGGCTCAATAGTACACAATATATATATAAAATGTACATCATATATATCCACTCCATCACTTAATTTAGAGAGAGCTTTTGTTAAACTTAGGAAGCAGAAAAGATGGATCCTAACAGGTCAACAGGAGAAAGTCCTAGTTGTATTTTTCTGCTGATAAAAAAAGACAGGGGGTGGTAATTTTATGTAATCAGAGACAATGAAAGTCTACCACCCTCATTATAGTTTCCCATAGGGTTTAGGGAGGGTTTTTTTGTTTATTTATAATTCTTATGTTACCTTAGGGCTTGATCATCTTCCAAGGAAGGAGCAAAAGCAAATTCTGCATTACAGCCCTAAAAATGAACAATCATCAGTGTCACTGATTCTTGGAGATATTTGCAAGTTATTTGTTTTAGAGCAAAAATATTAAATGCTAGCTATTTTCTTGAATGACAAATCAGGATTCCATTTCTTCCTACAGAGAGTAGTATCATTTGGGGGGTTTTTTCATTTGTCTCTGAGACTAAAGCCAAAAATAAACAGAATGGTACAACCATTTGGAATTGGTCTCAGTGTTATCAGGGACTCAAGTTTACTATTAAATCACATTTGAAGATTGTTAAATATCTTTAATGTGAATCTTTGTGTGATGAGGGTCCAGGAACTGGGATAGAAACCATATTTTTGTACTGTCAGGAGGAAAGAGTTCATACTCATGTGGTGTTCTCCTATTTCTGGAGTAAAATTTCAAACACTTCCTAGTCCACCACAGAGAAAAATGTATAAGAACAAACTAATGAACCAACAATTTGAAGAAAGAACTCTGCCTTAAAAAGAATATGTGGAGGGATATTCTGGAAGAGTTTTTGTTAAGACACTTGCAGGAGAGTATATATAATATGGCTAAAGACCCTGGAGGAGAAATTCCTTCTTTTATGGTTTATATACAATAAGAGAGGATGATTTTTTTTTAATGCTTTGCCACATTTTTCAAAAAAGCCTTGGATGGAGAAGGGTGCAGAGCCATGGTCATGCGACTTTTGGCCTTCCCTTCTCAGAACAGGCTTTCTAGGCCCACTTTCATCATTAAGGATATTTTGTTTATTTCACATGCATGTCCTCTACTTGCTGTTGTCACTTCACTCTCAAGTATAAGATTTAATCTCCAACTCCTGCCCCTCTCTTCCCTATCCTCCTCCTGTTTTCTGGAAACAGTCAGCAGTGATTACTCATGTTAAAATGGGAGCCTCCAAATGAAAGAAAATGGAGAATTAGCAAGAGATACTAAGTGAAAACAAGCAAGTAAAGAACAAAACAAAACACAGCAAAAATGCTAGGTCTCATGGTTTCTGTGTAATCCTAGATTATTCTTACAGTACAAGTCTTGTCTTCCTTGACTATAAAATGAGGGCATCTCGGTGTTGCAGCTCTGATGCGTCAGTTCTACCTCGTGGGGACTCTGGTATATTTCTCAGTCACAACCTCTGCATAAATCAATGTTAACAGTCTCTTGTCATTTGCATTTCCCGGATAAGCATTTCCTCCCTTCCCTTTCCCCATTACACTTTGGGTGGCTAGTTTCTTTGGACTTCCCTAGATCCTGTCTATCCGAATGTGTGTGCTGATTTCTCATGTGGGTGCCAATTTTGACATCTCTTTCTCCTATCTCACTTCCTTCAAGTCAGTCAGTCTGTCAGTCTCTCTCTCTCTCTCTCTCTCTCTCTCTCTCTCTCTCTGCCTCCCCTCCCCCTCTCCCCACCGCCTCTCTCTTTAAATCCAC
Source organism: Smutsia gigantea (assembly GCA_032199065.1). Classification (NCBI taxonomy): domain Eukaryota; kingdom Metazoa; phylum Chordata; class Mammalia; order Pholidota; family Manidae; genus Smutsia; species Smutsia gigantea. The sequence goes on along the minus strand of JAVSCE010017777.1, from coordinate 60,529 downwards.
TTCCGGGATTATATCCCTGCGCATTTTCTAGGAAAACTTAACTTCATTTTTTAAAGCAAAAGCATGTTGACCTTGAATAAGAAAATAATTTTTATGTTCTGGAACTTCCCTCCACCCCCAGCAAGTATCCGGTTACCAAAAAGCTCTGACCATAGGGCAGAGAGCATATCAAAAATACTATCAATCCTGTAATTTCCAGTCCTCGCCATGTTGAAATGCATGGAAAATGCTATGGGCAGAGGCTTTCTTAGTGAATTTTACCCTGGGACCAAATCTTACAAACTAAACCACTGGCAAAGGAAAAAAAATTTGAGCAAATGCAAATCCTCAGTGCTTAAAATGAATAAATAGTTAATAAAGGAAGTATTGCAATGCTGAATAAGGTAGTCAGACCCTTAAGAAAAATTCTCAGATGGCTAATACATCCCTTTGGTCAGTTCACACAACCTTCCAAAGAAAGTACAAGTTTTATTAGTTTATTTGTATAATTATTTGTATAAATAATATCTTTATGCAAGATAGAATATACATTTATATTTCCTCTCCTGGAACAAAGGGTAGCATATTGTATACACTGTATAGCACATTGGTTTTTTTTCTTCATATATCTTAGAATTCTATCCATACTGATACACAGAGAGTTGCTCAATTTTTTTTATTCCATCACATAGGTATACCATGATTAATTTAAGCAGTCCCATATTGGTGGATATTTGGGTTGATACCAGTTTTTTACTGAAAAACATGAAAAACAATGCTGCAGTATATAACCATGAACATATGTGACTTTACATGTGTGCAAGTTTATCTGTAGAAAAAATTTCCAGAAGTGGGATTGCTACATCAAAGGACATGAACATATGTATTTTTTACTTTGAAAGATGGTGCCAAATTTTCTAGATGGTACATTAGTTTACATTGGTATCACAATGTACGAAACTGCCTGTTTCCCAATAACCCTGAAAATGAAATGTTACAAATTTCTGCATTTTAGAAAATTTGGAACTTGGATTACCTACTCTGGTAAATTATTGTTATCTTGGTGTGGTTTTAATTTACTTTTGTCATATTTAGTAAGGTTGTGTATTTTTTACCATGGTTAAGAGCCATTCCTTTTCTATAAAATGCTGTTCAAAACCTTTGCTTATTTTTTTTTTGAGGTTTTAATTATTTGTAGAATCTCTTTATATATTAGGGCAAATAGCTATTCGGCGGGCTTGTGATCATTTTCCTTTTTTGTTGCTTTTCTCTGGATTTGCTTATTGTTTTGATTTTTTTCTATTCAGAAGTTTAAAATTATTTTTCTATAAACTTATCTAATTTTTTATTATGATGTTTACACTTGTCATAATTAAAAAGGTCCTTCTCACTCAAAAGCTATGAAGATATTCTCTCATGTTTCCTCTCTATTATTATGGTTTCATTTTTTAAGCCTTTGAAGCTTTTGGAGATAATCCTGGAGTATGATATGAAGAAAGAATTGAACTTCAGTTTTTTTCAGATGCTCTTACCATTGCCCCAGCATTATTTATTGAATAATCCATCTTTTCTCCCACAGATCTGAGATTCCACCATTAGTAAATGATAATGTCCTCATACAATGGGGGACTTTAGATTTTCTGCTTTATTAGTCTATACGGCCAATTGAATTTAACTAAAGAGAACTTTCTTGCCTTTTCTCTAGTCACCCATGCTCTAACCACTCAGAACTACGCACTCTTCCATACCAAGCTCTTAGACAATGGAGCATCCCAGTTACCTCCATGCCTTTACATATGCTGTTTACCCTGCTTGGAATGCCTGCCTTGCCCTTCTCTGCCTAGCAAACCTTAATTTGTCTGTTAAGACCCAGATAAACTAAAACACTTTCAAAGAAACAAGGAGGAGAAAATGTCACTATAAGTAAAAGGTTGGGGAGAGAATATTATGTGTATATGTAAACAAGAAGTAATAGTAGTAGTTGCCTCTGGGACAAGGAATTGTCAGATTAGGATAATAAGGAGATAGGCTTTCACTGAGTTCCTTCTGTACTGTTTGAATTTTGACCGTGTGAATGTATTAAAATTTTAAATATACAGTATTCTTTAAAGAAAGATGTCATGTTCAAGGAATAGTAATTAGACATTTTGTCTTTGCAGTCCAATGAAATTAACAATGTAACATGTAATAAGTAAAAGCCATGAGAGAATTTTAAAATTAAGAACATACCGTCTCCACTCTTACTGTATTCTCTCCAATAATTCAAGGCTCCTTCAGCTACGCTCCCATAGCCATCACACAGACTTCAAAATAGGAGTATGTGGTGCATTACCGTGTTACCACTTACCTGTCACTCCACTGCGCTGTTGGCTTGTTTGTCTTTGGAACTCAGACATGGACCATCAATTGCTGCCTCTTAGTAAGTGTACTGTAAATGTCTAAGGAAGGAAGAAATGTAGAATGGAAGGGAGAGAAGGAGGAAAATATTCAGGGACATTACATTAGAAAAGGTGTCTATTGGGAAAGAGAATAGGAGTATAACTAAATAAAGCTAATAAAAAGTGGCCTTACATGGACCAAAGATGAGAGTGTACCATGAACAGAAGTGTACCATTCAGGGATTTCTCTCTCTCACGCTCCACTCCCAAACTTTCTAGTCTGCATGTGGCAGATAGAAATGTTGTTTAAAAGTATGTCAGATCATGTCTGTTCTCTGGACAAACCCCCAGGCTCACCCCCATCCCCAGCCAATGGCACCCAATTTTAAGAATGTAGGTCAACATTCTCACAATGGTCAGTATGGCCCTGCATGATCTGACTTCATGTCACTTCTCTGACCTCTTTTATTATTCTTCCCCTAAATAATTTTTTCCTATCCACATTGTTCTCCTGGCTGTTCCTTCAACACTATGGATGCACTTCTGTTGCAGAGCCTTTACATTTGTTTCTTCTGCCTGGAACATTCTTTACACAGATAGCTCCATGACTCCCTTACTCCCTTCAAGACACACAGAACACTTTCCTGCCCTCATTTAAAATTACAAGCTGCCCTTAAGCCATGATCTGGCATTCTCCATCCACTTTTCTTCCTGGTACATATCAGCTTTTAGTATACTACATAATATGCAAATTTTAATTCGTCTATCCCTATTGAATGTAAGCTCATGAAGAAAGGGAATGCCTGGCATGAATTAGGTACTCAGTAAATACTTGTTGAATGCTGGAACAAAAGCATCCTAAGTTCTATCAAGTAAAACTGACCTTGCAAGTGACATCGGACTTACCAAATGTTTTGCAAACTGCTGGCCCACCTACATCTGCCACTAAAGAATGTGACCTCAGATCTAGTGTATTTGGGCTATGGTCCTCTCCTCACATTCTTACTTGATAGTTGCACCTACTGCCATGAATTTAATTTCCTTCCATAATATGAAGTCCATATTTGAATAATACCCAAGTGAACTCTAGCCCAAAGCCATCTCCTGAACTCCAGACCTGTATATCCAAATACTTTGGGGCATTTCCACTCTGAAGATTGACAGGCACATTGAATTCAACATGCCTAACCCTGACTTCACCCTCTTCTACCCTAAGCCTACTCTGCCAGTTTCTTTTCTCAGAGAAAATTATATTCTTGTCAGTTGCCCCAGGCATAAATCTGGGGCAGTCTGGACTTCTTGGCATGCCATTCTTGACTTCTCTATCTCACCCAAACTTACCCATTCAACCACAAAGGGCTACTAATGTTAATTTCTCAATGTTTTTGAACCATTCACTTTGCCAGTATCCATCGCCACCATCCCCAGTTAGGCCACTACTATCTCCCATTTGGATATTGCAACAGCTGCCTCACTTTTCCTCTAGTTATTAAAATCTGGTAATAGTAGTGACTTTATTGGGCATGTTCTAAGCACTTCATATCCATTTAAACCCCACAATAATCTTAATACAATAAAGTCTATTATTATTCCCATTTTACAAATAAAAAAAAAAGGAGGCACCAAGTATTAATGTAGCTTCTCAAAATCTTGTCATTAGAAAGTGTTGGATCTAAACAGAAATCCAAGCGGCTGGTTTGGATCATCCAAAATGCATTATCTTTTTAGCCTCTTTTGGATTAAATCACACACTTACTTAAACATTTCAATGGCTCTCCATTGCTCTTAGGATGATGCTCGAATCCCTTATTATATCCTCTAAACTCTGACTCTTGTTAATCTCTCCATCTTTATCTTCAGCTCAACAGGCACCCTCAACTCACCCCTATCCCTACATCCCTCACCCTTCTTTGCTCCATCACTAGTGAACTTCTTCAGTTCCGTGAATGCTTTTAGGCTATTGTACGTGTTATTTCCATGCCTGGAACACTTTCATTATTACGCTATTCCCAGTTGCCCGAGTTATTCCCACTCACCCTTCAAGTCCCTATAGGCCTTTCTGAGGGAAGGTTTCCCTAATCACCTCCTCTTAGAACCACACATCTAGCTGTGGAGACCTTCCACTTTGCTCCTATGCCTCAAGGTTGTGCTCAGGATTCCTTCTTCCTTCTCTCTATAATGGTTCAACCATGAGTTGGTCCAGCCAAGTGCCAATGGCTTCTGATCCTTATCCTACCTCTCCCTTAACTCCAGCTTCAGATGTCCAACTATCAACTTGCCATCTCTGCCTGGAAGCCAAATAAGCCTCACTCAGACTTAACACAGCCAAACAGAATTCTTTGCTCATCACTATCTATTCACTTGCCCAAATCTAGGAGTTATTATTTTTCTGTTGTTCCTGAACACTAATCTAATCCTGCAGCAAGTCCTATTAATCATATCTCTAGAGAATATCCAAATCTAGCAACTTTTCTCAGCCTCTCTTGCCTAGAATATGTCATCAGCCTTACAACTAAACACCATGTTTCACACTTGCCACATTGGAGGAAACAAAATAAATGTTTAAAATGTAAATCAGATAATGTACTCTCCTACTCAAAACATGGCTTCCCAAAATGGTTTTCCATTATCCTTCAAATAAAACTCTGCTCTTTAACTGGCTCAGCCACATTTTTGTCTTCATCTTGCCCTTCTTTTTGTTCCTTGAATATACATCTTGAATCTGCTAAGTTGGGATTCATCTGAAAATGACAGAAAACATAAAGACGATTTACACATATTGTTTGCTTCACTATCAAATAAGATGTCCAGGGGTAAGTAGTCCAGGGCTGGTCGGGTGGTTCCATAATTATCAGGGTCCCAGGCTTTTCCTATCTTATAGGTCTAATATCCTCTCTACCTAGCTTAAACCACATGGTCCAAGGTGTTCACTTGAGGTTAGCCATCACACTCACATTCCAGCCACAGGAAGCTTAAAAGACATACTTCTGCCCTTTAAGGGGATGTATTTTTATCCCATTGGCCAGAACTCAGTAACATGGCCATATCACATTTCAAGGGAAGCTGTATCAATAGTTACTTTTTATTGTTGGGTATTTCATGGTACAGATACACCACAGATTGTTTAACCATTCATTCACTGAAAGATATTTGAGTTTTTTCTAGGTTCTAACTATTACTGATAAAACTGCTATGAATATTCACGTATAGGTTTTAGTGTGGACATAAGTTTCTATTTCTCTGGGATAAACACCCATGAGCACAACTGCTGCCTCACATGATAAGCACTTGTTTAGTTTTGTAAGAAACTCTTATTTTTTTCTGGAGTAGCTGTATCATTTTACATTCCCATCAGCAGCCTACGAGTGATGCAGTTTCTCTGCATCCTTACCAGCTTTTGAGGTTGGTGTTTTCCATTTTAGCCATTCTGATCAATACACATAGTGACATTCCACTGTGGTTTTAATTTGCATTTTCCAATTGGCTAATAATGTTGAACACTTTCCATGTGCTTATTTTCCATCTGTATACCTTTTCCAGTGAAATGTCACTTCATGTCTTTTGCTCATTTTCTAATTGTTTTGACTTTTTGTCCTACAGTTGAGTTTTGAGAGTTACATATATTTTAGATAAAAACCTTTTGTCAAATGCGTGGCTTGCAAATGTTTTATGTCAATTTTCAACTTGTCTTTTCATCTTCATCATTTAGACTTCCACAGAGAAGTTTTAATTTCAATAAGGTGCAATTTATTAAATTTTCATTTTTTTGGATCATGCTGGTATCAAGTCTAGGAACCCTTTCCTATGTCATTTTTTCTAAAAATTTTATAATTTTCCATTTTCCATTTAAATCTATGATCCATTTTGAGTTAATTTTTGTATACATTGTGAGAATCAGATCAAGGTTCTTTTTTTTTGGCCTATGGATGTCCAATTGCTCCAATAAGAAAGAACATATTTTAAAAGAAATCATTAAACAGATGGTTGTTCATACATTAAAAAAAAAATGTTCATTAACAAGAATGGATTCACTAAAATCAAGTTAGGCCAAACTAACTTCCTTTCTTTTTTAAACAGTAAGATTTCTATGCTTGGCAATTAGGAGAATGCTGGCAAAACAAACAACACACATACCCCTAGAAGGAAATATAGTGCTCAAGGTGAAAGATATAATGGTCCCTCTAACTCTGATACTTATTAGAGCATTTCTGGAGTAGAGTTTTGACTCTAGGTGATATATTTTAAGAGTGCATTAAAGTGTCTGTGAAAAAAAGCCAAATGATCAGAGATCTACAATCATGACTTTAAAGGAATGCAGAAGGTCCATATATTGCTCATTTCACTTTCAGCAGGTAGTGAGATAATGGATAGTGAGCATGGAATACAGTAAGTATAAGGAAGACATGAAATAAATTTGAAATATTCAGTGGCTATTTCATGGAAGGAGTGGATGGGTTATATATAGCTTTGGGGAGACAAAGCTAGGACAAGAGGGTGGAAGTTACGGGAAACTTTATTTCAGTTGATTGTGAAGAAAATCTAATAATTTGTGCTAATCAATCACAAGGAATGATTTAGCTCAAAATATACACATAGAATGATCTAGCTCAAATATAGTGAACTCCTGTCAATTTAACTGCATGAACTGTAAAAGAGGTTGATCCAGACCTCCTAAGTCTATAGCCAGGATTAGTAACCTTGAATTTGGAGAAGGATTTTCTTAAAGGCTGAAAAGATCAGGGAAGATTTCAGTGTGGAGAGTGCATTTTAGGTTTCTTAAATGGTTAGAGGCTTGTGCTTTAACACATGAAAGTAGGGATCTGGCTAAGGAAGAAACAGCAAGTTGTTCATTTTGGTTGAAGCAGACATTTTTTGTGTGGGAGGAAGTATCATCTAAAGGTGCCTCCCTTCTCTGAACCAACTCTTAGGTCACATCTAGGCTCTGACTGAAGGAATTCTGTTCCTAGACTAAGTCTCAGCCTAATGGTTGAGGACATATATAGTGTGATCTCAACTTGAATATTTTTCCATGGAATCAAAATGCATGCACTCTTCTAACTACATTTTAAATGGAATAATAAAATGCTAGAAATAAAAGGTGCTTCAGATACTATCACTTCTCCCACTTTAAAAAGAAAAAAAAGGCTCAGAGAACTTCAAATATTTTACTCAAGAAACACATTTTATATCTAACTGGTAATAGGGATTTTGGTATTTACTGGGTCCTTTGCATGTACACAGCACTTCACATGGATTATACAATTTAATACCCACAGTAATCCTATAATCTAGGTATTATTATTACTGCCATTTTGCAGATGAGAAAACTGAGGCTCAAAGAAGAATAATTACTAGCCTGCAGTTGCACAGCTAGAAAGTGGAGGAGCTATCAATTTCTAAGATTGCATGTTTTTTCCCATGTTTCTATTTTATTATTATTTTAGTTAAAAAGTTAATTCAGTGCAACAACACAGAGCCTTATAAGAAGAAAACTGATAGTCTGCCTCTCCTCTCTGCAACCATTCTCCTCGGGATAAACAATGTTCCCAGTTTGTTGCATACCATCTCAGACTCTTCAAGCAATACCCAAATGCTTGACTATTTTAATGTGGCCTCCCTAGTCCAGTCTTCTGTCTGATATAGCAAACCTCCAAATTTGAAAAAATAATAAGGAAGGGAAACTTTAGAAATGGTATGGTAAATAAATATCAAATGCTCACATTAGACTAATCTTTAACAAAATATGCTATACTCACCTAAATAGGAGGTTCCGTAAACATAAGGATAAACACTTTCTGATGAGATTTAGTCTGATAAAGATGTGCAATTAAATTAAAATGGGAAGGTCTAACTGTGTATTTGACTGTGCCATGGATAATCATTACTTTGTCCCAATAACAAACAATTGTTCCTTGTTTTAGAGCCAGATTTGGAGGCTGATATTCACTCTGGAAAATAAATGACTATGGGTAATTGTAGGAAAGTTTGAAAATAAGTGGGAGATTTGAAGGTTTTTTTTTTTTTTTGATAAACAGTTCTTAGTTTTGAAGTATACAACACGGTGGTTCAACAGTTACCCATACTGTTAAATCCTCACTTCCACTAGCACAGTTACTATCTGTAAAAATAAAAAGATTTTGCAAAATCATAGGCTGTATTCTCCATGCTGCAGGACTATGCCCATGAACAACCTACATTACAATAGAGAAATTTTATCCCCTTTTATACCCTTTTTCATCCACTTTATCCCCCTCACCTTCCTCACCCACCCAAAGCAACACTTCCCCCATGGTAACCACCAGGACCTTCTGAGTGTCTGTGTGGCTACAACTATTTTGTTCATTTTGTTTTGCTTTGTTTTATATTGCAGAAATAAGTGAAATCATATGGTATTTCTCTTTCTCCACCTGGCTTCTTTCACTAAGCATAATACCCTCTAGCTCCATCTACGTTGTTGTAAATGGCAGGATTTCTTTTCTTTTATGGCAGAATAATATTGCATTGTGTATATGTACCACCCCTTTTTTTTTAAAGGTATTATTGATACACACTCTTACGAAGGTTTCACATGAAAAAACAATGTGGTCACTACATTTACCCATATTATCAAGTCTCCACCCATACCCCAATGTAGTCACTGTCCATCAGTGTAGTAAGATGCCACAGATTCACTATTTGCCTTCTCTGTGCTACACTGTTTTCCCCGTGATCCCCTACACCATGTGTACTAAAAATAATACCCCTCAATCTCCCTCTCCCACCCGCCCCACCTGCTCTCCCACACCCTTCCCCTTTGGTAACCACTAGTTCCTTCGTGGAGTCTCTGAGTCTGCTGCTATTTTGTTCCTTCAGTTTTGCTTCCTTGTTATACTCCACAAATGAGGGAAATAATTTGGCAATTGTCTTTCTCCACCTGGCTTATTTCACTGAACATAATATCCTCCAGCTCCATCCATGTTGTTGCAAATGGTAGGATTTGTTTTTTTCTTATGGCTGAATAGTATTCTATTGTGTATATGTACCGCATCTTCTTTAGCCATTCATCTACTGATGGACATTTATGTTGCTTCCATTTCTTGACTATTGTAAATAGTGCTGTGATAAACATAGGGGTGCATATGTCTTTTTGAATCTGAGAAGTTGTATTTTTGGGGTAAATTCCAAGGAGTGGGATTCCTGGGTCAAATGGTATTTCTATTTTGAGTTTCTTGAGGAATCTCCATAATGCTTTCCACAATAGTTGAACTAGCTTACATTCCCACCAACAGTGTAGAAGGGTACCCCTTTCTCCGCATCCTTGCCAGTATTTGTTGTTCTTGGTCTTTTGGATGGTGGACATCCTTACTGGTGTAAGGTGATATCTCATTGTGGTTTTAATTTGCATTTCTCTGATGATTAGTTATGTGGAGCATCTTTTCATGTGCCTGTTGGCCATCTGAATTTCTTCTTTGGAGAACTGTCTGTCCATATCCTCTGCCCATTTTTAATCAGGTTATTTGCTTTTTGGGTGTAGAGGCGTGTAAGTTCTTTATACATTTTGGATGTTAACCCCTTGTAGGATATGTCATTTACAAATATATTCTCCCATACTGTAGAATGCCTTTTTGTTCTGTTGATGGTGTCCTTTGCCATACAGAAAATTTTTAGTTTGATGTAGTCCCATGAGTTCACTTTTGCCTTTGTTTCCCTTGCTTGAGGAGATGCGTTCAGGAAGAAGTTCCTACTGCTTATATTCAGGAGATTTTTGCCTATGTTGTCTTCAAAGAGGTTTATAGTTTCATGACTTACATTCAGGTCCTTGATCCATTTTGAGTTTACTTTTGTGTATGGGGTTAAACAATAATCCAGTTTCATTGTCTTGCATGTAGCTGTCCAGTTTTGCCAACACCAGCTGTTGAAGAGGCTGTCAATTCCCCATTGTATGTCCATGGGTCCTTTATCATATATTAATTGACCATATATGGTTGGGTTTATATCAGGGCTCTCTAGTCTGTTCCATTGGTCTATGGGTCTGTTCTTGTGGCAGTACCAAATTGTCTTGATTACTGTGGCTTTGTAGTAGAGCTTGAAGTCAGGGAGCGTAATCCCCCCAGCTTTATTCTTCCTTCTCAGGATTGCTTTGGCTATTCAGGGTCTTTTGTGGCTCCCTAAGAATTTTAGAACGATTTTTTCTAGTTCATTGAAGAATGCTGTTGGTATTTTGATAGGAATTGCATTGAATCTGTAGATTGCTTTAGGCAGGATGGCCATTTTGACAATATTAATTCTTCCTATCTATGAGCACGGGATGTGCTTCCATTTATTGGTATCTTCTTTAATTTCTCTCATGAGTGTCCTGTAGTTTTCAGAGTATAGGTCTTTCACTTCCTTGGTTAGGTTTATTCCTAGGTATTGTATTCTTTTTGATGCAATTGTGAATGGAATCGTTTACCTGATTTCTCTTTCTGCTAGTTCATTGTTAGTGTATAGGAATGCCACAGATTTCTGCATATAATTTTGTGTCCTGCAACTTTGCTGAATTCAGATATTAGATCTAGTAGTTTTGGAGTGGATTCTTTAGGGTTTTCTCTGTACAATGTTATGTCATCTGCAAACAGGGACAGTTTAACTTCTTCCTTGCCAGTCTGGATGCCTTTTATTTCTTTGTGTTGTCTGATTGCCGTGGCTAGGACCTCCAGTGCTATGTTGAATAAAAGTGGGGAGAGTGGGCATGCTTTTCTTGTTCATGATCTCAAAGGAGAAGCTTTCAGCTTCTCACTGTTAAGTATAATGTTCATTGTGGGTTTTTCATATATGGCCTTTATTATGTTGAGGTATTTGTCCTCTATACCCATTTTGTTGAGAGTTTTTATTATGAATGGATGTTGAATTTTGTCGAATGCTTTTTCAGCATCTATAGAGATGATTATGTGGTTTTTTTTTCCTTTTTGTTGATGTGGTGGATGATGTTGATGGATTTTCGAATATTGTACCAACCTTGCATCCCTGGAATAAATCCTACTTGTTCATGATGGATGATCTTTTTGATATATTTTTGAATTCGGTTTGCTAATATTTTGTTGAGTACTTTTGCATCTATGTTCATTAGGGATATTGGTCTGTAATTTTCTTTTTTTGTGGTGTCTTTGCCTGCTTTTGGCATTAGAGTGATACTGGTCTCATAGAATTAGTTTGGAAGTATTTCCTCTTCTTTTACTCTTTGGAAAACTTTAAGGAGGATGGGTATTAGGTCTTCACTAAATGTTTGAAGCCATCTGGTTCAGGCGTTTTGTTCTTAGGTAGTTTTTGATTACCAGTTCAATTTCTTTGCTAGTAATTGGTCTGTTCAGATTTTCTCTTTCTTTCTGGGTCAGCCTTGGAAGGTTGTATTTTTCTAGAAAGTTGTCCATTTCTTCTAGGTTATCCAGTTTGTTAGCATATAATTTTTCATAGTATTCTCTAATAATTCTTTGTATTCTGTGGCATCTGTAGTGATTTTTCCTTTCTCATTTCTGATTCCGTTTATGTGAGTAGACTTTTTTGTTCTTGATAAGCCTGGCTAGGGGTTTATCTATTTTGTTTATTTTCTTGAAGAACCAGCTCTTGCTTTCATTGATTCTTTCTATTGTTTCATTTTTCTCGATTTTATTTATTTCTGCTCTAATCTTTACTACGTCCCTCCTTCTACTGATTTTGGGCCTCATTTGTTCTTCTTTTTCTAGTTTCGTTAATTGTGAGTTTAGACCACTCATATGGGATTGTTCTTCTTTCCTGAGGTAGGCCTGTATTACAATATGCTTTCCTCTTAGCATGGCCATCACTGCGTCCCACAGATTTTGTGGTGTTGAATTACTGTTGTCATTTGTCTCCATATATTGCTTGATCTCTGTTTTTATTTGGTCATTGATCCATTGGTTATTTAGGAGCATGTTGTGAAGCCTAGTATATGATCTATTCTTGAAAATGTTCTATGTGCACTTGAGAAGAATGTGTATTCTGCTGCTTTTGGGTGTAGAGTTCTGTAGATGTCTGTTAGGTCCATCCGTTCTATTGTGTTGTTCAGTGCCTCTGTCTCCTTACTTATTTTCTGTCTGGTTCATTTGTCCTTCAGAGTGAGTGGAGTGTAGAAATCTCCTAGAATGAATGCATTGCATTCTATTCCTCCTTTTAATTCTGTTAGTATTTGTTTCACATATGTAGGTGCTCTTGTGTTTGGTGCATAGATATTTATAATGGTTATATCTTCTTGTTGGATTGACCCTTTTATCATTATGCAATATCCTTCTTTTCTCTTGTGACTTTCTTTGTTTTGTAGTCTATTTTGTCTGATACAAGTACTGCAACTCCTGCTGTTTTCTCCCTATTAGTTGCATGAAATGTCTTTTTCCATCCCTTCACTTTTAGTCTGTGTATGTCTTTGGGTTTAAAGTGAGTCTCTTGTTGGCAGCATACAGATGGGTCTTGTTTTTTTATTCATTCAGTGACTCTATGTCTTTTGATTGGTGCATTCAGTCTATATACATTCAGGGTGATTATAGATACATATGTACTTATTTCCATTGCAGGCTTTAGATTCGTGGTTACCAAAGGTTCAAGGTTAACTTCCTTACTATCTAGGAGTCTAACTTAACTCACTTAATATGCTATTACAAACACAATCTAAAGGTTCTTTTCTTTTTTTTCTCCTCCATTCTTTATATATTAGGTATCATATTCTGTACTCTTTGTCTATCCCTTGATTGACTTTGGGAATAGTTAATTTAATTTTGCATTTCCTTAGTAATTAGCTGTTGTACTTTCTTTACTGTGGTTTTATTACCTCTGGTGACAGCTATTAAACCTTGGGAACACTTTCATCTATACCAGTCCCTCCAAAATACACTGTAGAGATGGTTTGTGGGAGGTAAATTCTCTCAGCTTTTGCTTATCTGGGAATTGTTAAATCCCTCCTTCAAATTTAAATGATAATCTTGCTGGATAAAATAATCTTGGTTCAAGGCCCGTCTGCTTCATCACATTAAAAACATCATGCCATTCCCTTCTGGCCTGTAAGGCTTCTGCTGAGAAGTCTGATGATAGCCCGATGGGCTTTTCTTTGTATGTGATCTTATTTCTCTCTATGGCTGCTTTTAATTGTCTGTCCTTATCCTTGATCTTTGCCATTTCAATTACTATATGTCTTGGTGTTGTCTTCCTTGGGTCCTTGTGTTGGGAGATCTGTGCATCTCCATGGCCTGAAAACTCTCTCCTTCCCCAGATTGGGGAAGTTTTCAGCAATTACCTCCTCAAAGACACGTTCTAGCCCTTTTTCTCTCTCTTCTTCTTCTGGTACCCCTATAATGCAAATATTGTTCGGTTTTGATTGGTCACACAGTTCTCTCAATATTCTTTCATTCTTAGAGATCCTTTTTTCTCTCTGTGCCTCAGCTTCTTTGTATTCCTCTTCTCTAGTTTCTATTTCATTTATTATCTCCACCACTGTATGCAATCTGCTTTTAATACCCTCCATTGTGCTCTTCAATGATTGGATCTCCAACCATAATTCATTCTTGAGTTCTTGAGTATCTTTCCATACTTCCATGAGCATGTCAATGATTTTTATTTTGAACTCCCTTCTCAAGAAGAGTCATGAGGTTGATGTCATTTAAATCTTTCTTAAGAGTTGTATTAATAATTTTACTCTGAACCAGATTCCTGTGGCATTTCATATTTGTATATAGCACCCTCTAGTGCCCAGAAGCTCTACTCTCTGGAGCTGCTCAGCCCCTGAAGCAATTGCAGGGGTTGCAGAGGAGTGGTATTCATGCCTGGGTGGAGGAAAGAGCTGTTTCCTGCTTCCTGGCTTCTATGCCTGTCTCCACTGCCTGAACCAGTGGGCTGAGCACACAGGTATAAGGCTCTATGCTTTGCGTTTGTAGTTGCTGTAGACAGATCTTCCCTCTGGCTGGCCTAACGCCAGTGTAGGGTTTGCCTGTTTGTGAGCCAGGTGGGGCTGGGTGGGAGAAAGGTGCAGTAGGCTGCATATCACAGAGGGGGTCCTTGGAGCTGTGTAGCCATGCAGGGAGCTGTAGGACCTGAAGATCGTCTAAGGAGGAAGATTTCTTTTTCCTCCTTAAATATGAGAGTCTATATGGCAAAGCTCCCGACCTGCTGGGCAGAGCGCGTCTGGACAATTTTGTCTACCTGTCCTCTCTCCTGAGCAGTAAGCTCTGTGCAATCCTTGCCCCTTCAGCAGCCCTCTTGCTAAGAGCTTCCTTGTTAGGAAGTCTCTCAGACTGCTCACCTTTATTTTGTCCCAGAGCAGCTGGATATGGATCCCTGCTTTCCACAAGCAGCTGGAATCTCAGTCTCTCCAGGAATTCTGCCTGTCTTAGCTTTCCAATCCCGTAATCACGAGAGTACCATGCAAGCACCATAAAATGTACATTTGTGCTCCCAGAGCAGATCTCCAGAGTTAGATAATCAGCAGTCCCAGGTGTCCACTCCCTCCCTGCTCTGTTTCTCTTCCTTCCACCCGAGAGCTTGCATAGAGGAAGGGCTTGGGTCCCTCCGGGCCACAGCTTGGTACGTTACCCTGTTCTGTGAGGTCTGCTCTTTTCTCCAGGTGTATGCAGTCTGGTGCAGTCCTCTTTCCTGTTGCTCTTTCAGGATTAGTTGTATTAATTATACTTTCGTATTATATGTGGTTTTAGGAGGAAGCCTATGTCTCTCACACCTCTCATGCTGCTATCTTTAATCCAATCTCTCTTTTGTACCACACTTCTATATCCATTCATCTATGGATAGATACTTAAGTTGCTTCCATATCTTGGCTATTGTAAATAATGCCGTGATAAACATAGGAGTGCATATATCTTTTTGAATCAGGGGTTTTGTTTTCTTCGGGTAAATTCCTAGTGGTGGTATTACTGGGTCGAATGGTATTCCTATTTTTAGGTTTTGAGGGAACTACAAACTGCTTTCCACAGTAGTTGTACCAATTTACATTCCCACCCACAGTGTAGGAGGGCTCCCATTTCTCCACATCCTCGCCAACACTATTATTTCCTGTCTTTTGGATAGTGATCATTCTCACTGCTGTGACGTGATATCTCATTGTGGTTTTGATTTACACTTCCCTAATGATCAGTGATGTGAAGCATATTTTCATGTGCCTGTTGGTCATACATATTTCTGCTTTGGAGAAATGTCTGTTCAGGCCCTCCACCCATTTTTTTAATTGGGTTATTTTTTTTTTCTGGTGTTGAAGTATATGTGTTCTTTATATATTTTGGATGTTAATCCCTTATTGGATAGATTGTTTAAGAATATGTTCTCCCATACTGTAGGTTGCCTTTTTGTTCTGCTGATGGTTTGCTGTACACAGCTTTTTAGTTTGATATAGTCCCAATTGTTCATTTTTTATTTTTCTTCCCTTGCCTGAGGAGATGTGTCCAGGAAAAAATTACTCAAACTTATCTTCAAGGGATTTTTACCTATGTTTTCTTCTAAGAGTTAATGCTTTCGTGTCTCACATTCAGGTCTTTGGTCCATTTTGAATTTACTTTGTGTATGGATTATTGAGTAGCTCAGTTTTCTTTCATGTAGTTGTCCAACTTTTCCTAACACCAGTTATTGAAGAGGCTGTCTTTTCCCCATGTATATTCATGGCTTCTTTATTGTATGTTAGTTGACTATATATGTGCGATTTATATCTAGGCTCTCTGTTTTGTTCCATTGATTTATGGGTCTGTTCTTTTGTATGTGCCAGTACCATACTGTTTTGATTACTGTAGCTTTGTAGTAGAGCTTGAAGTCAGGGAGTGTATCCCCCCAGCTTTCTTGGGATTGCTTTGACTATTCAGGGTCTTTTGTGGTCCCTCATGCATTTTAGAACTATTTGTTCCAGTTCATTGAAAAATGCTATTGGTATTTTGATAGGGATTGCATGGAATCTGTAAATTGCTTTGGGCAAGATGGCCATTTTGACAATATTTATTCTTCCTATCCATTAGCATGGATAGACTTCTATTTATTGGGGTCTTCTTTAATTTCTCTCATGACTATCTTACAGTTTTCAGAGGACAGGTCTTTCACTTCCTTGGTTATGTTTATTCCCAGGTATTTTATTCTTTTTGATGCAATTATAAATAGGGTTGTTTTCCTGATTTCTCTTTCTGCTAGTCTGTTGTTAGCATATAGGAATGCAACACATTTCTGTGTATTAATTTTGTATCTTGCAACTTTGATGAATCCAGTTATTAGTTGTAATAGATTTTTGGTGGAGTCTTTAGGGTTTTCTATGTAAAATACCATGTCATCTGCAAACAGTGACAATTTAACTTCTCCATACCAATTTGGATGCCTTTTATCTCTCTGTGTTGTTTGATTGCCATGGCTAGGACCTCTAATACTATGTTGAATAAGAGTGGTGAAAGTGGACATCCTTGTCTTGTTCTTGATCTTAGGTGAAAAGCTTTCAGCTTTTCAGCATTAAGTATGATATTAGTTGTGGGCTTGTCATATATAGCCTTTATTATGTTGAAGTACGTATACTCCATGTCCATTTTGTTGAGAGTTTTTATCTTGAATGGATTTTGAATTTTGTCAAATGCTTTTTCAGCATCTATTGAGATGATCACATGGCTTTTGTCCTTCTTTTTCTTAATGTGGTATATGATATTGATTGACTTACAAATATTGTTCCATACTTGCATCTCTGGGAAAAAAATCCCACTTGGTCATGATGGATGATCTTTTTGATGTATTTTTTAATTCAGTTTGCTAATATATCATTGAGGATTTTTACATCTATGTTCATCAGGGATATTTTTCTATAATTTCCTTTTCCTGTGGTGTCTTTGTCTGGCTTTGGTATTACAGTGATGATGGTCTCATATAATGAGTTTGGAAGTATTCCCTCCTATTCTACTTTTTGTAATGCTTTAAAAAGGATGATATTAGCTCTTCTTTAAGTGTTTGGTAGAATTCAGCTGTCAAGCCATCAGGTCCTGAGGCCTGGACTTTTGTTTTTTGGGAGTTTTTTGATTGCCAATTCAATTTCATTGGTGGTAATTGTCTCTTCAAATTTTCTGTTTTTTCCTGGGTCAGTCTTGGAAGGTTGTATTTTTCTAGAAAGTTATCTATCTTTTCTAGGTTGTCCAATTTATTGATAAATAATTTTTAATTGTATTCTGTAATAATTCTTTGTATTACTTTGTATCCATTGTGACTACACATTCTTTGTTTCTGATTTTATTTGTGTATTCTCTTTTTTACTTGTTAAGTCTGACTAGGGGTTTATCTATCTTATTTATTTCCTGAAAGAACAAGCTCTTAGTTTCATTAATGTTTTCTATTGTTGTAGGTTTCCCTATTTATTTATTTCTACTCTGATCTTTATTATATCCCTCCTTCTACTAACCTTGAGTTTCATTTGTTCTTCTTTTTCTGGTTTCTTTAATTGTGAATTTAGACCACTTACTTGGGACTGTTCTTGTTTCTTGAGGTAAGTCTGTATTGTTATGTACTTCCCTCTTAGAATGGCCTTTATGGCATCCTACAAATAATGGACTGTTGTATTTTTCTTTTCATTTGTCTCCATGTATTGCTTGATTTCTGTTTTAATTTGGTCACTGATCCATTGATTATTTAGAAGCATGTTGGTTAGCCTCCATGTGTTTGTAGGGTTTTTTATTTTCTTTATGGAATTTATTTCTAATTTCATACCATTGTGGTCTGAGAAGCTGCTTGATACAATTCCAATCTTTCTGAATTATTGAGGATTTTTTGTTACCTAGTATGTGATCTGTCTAAGGAATGCTCCATCTTCACTTGAAAAAAATGTATATCCTGATGCTTTTGGGTGTAGATGCCTGTTAAGTGCATCTGATCTAATGCCTTGTTCAGTGCTTCTGTTTCCTTATTTATTTTCTGTCTGGTTGATCTGTCTACTGATGTGAATGGTGTGTTAAAGTCTCCTAAAATGAATGTGTTGTAATCTATTTCCCCCTTTAATTCTGTTAGTATTTGTTTTACATATTTAGGTGCTCCTATGTTGGGTACATAGATATTTATAATGGTTATATCCTCTTGTTGGACTGACCCCTTTATCATTATGTAATGTCCTTCTTTGTCTCTTGTTACTTTCTTTGTTTTGAAATATATTTTGTCTGATATAAGTACTGCTACTCCTGCTTTTCCCCCATTGTTTGCATGAAATATCTTCTCCCATTCCTTCACTTTAAGTCTGTGTATGTCTTTGGGTCTGAATTAAGTCTCCTATAGGCAGCATTTAATAGGTCTTGTTGCTTTACCCATTCTGCCACTCTTGTCTTTTGGTGCATTCAGTCCATTTATTTACACTTAAGGTAATTATTGATAGGTATGTACATATTGCCATTTTATTAATTGTTTTCTGTTTGTTTTTATAGCTCATTTCTGTTCCTTTCTTCCTCTCTTATACAGTTCTCTTATTATTTGATGGTTTTCTTTAATCTTGTGATCAGATTTCTATTTTTTTAACCTTTTGTGTATCTATTATAGGCTTTAGGTTCATGGTTACCAAAGGTTCAAGGAGAGCTTTCTAACTATATAACAACCTATATTAAGTTGCTGATTGCTCTATTTTAAACACAATCTAAAAGTTCTGTTTTTCTTCCTCCCCCAAACTTTATGTATTAGATGTCATAATCAAAACTATTTAGCCTTAGGAACATTACCATCCACAGCAGTGCCTTTAACATAGCCTGTAAAGCTGGTTTTCTTATAAATTATTTGAGCCTTTGTTTATCTGGAAATCATTTAATCCCTGCTTCAAATTTAAATGATAATCTTGCTGGGTAGTTGATACTTGGTTGAAGGCCCTTCTGTTTCAGTAAATTAAATATTTCATGCTACTCCTTTATGGCCTGTAAAGTTTCTGCTGAGAAGTTTGCTGATAACCTGGTGGGATTTCCCTTATAATTAATCTTTTTTCTCTCTCTGGCTGCTTTCAGTGATCTCTCCTTATCCTTAATCTCTGCCATTTTAATTATTATATGTCTTGGTGTTGTCTTCCTGGGGTTCCTTTTGTTAGGGCCTCTCTGCTCTTTCATGACCTGAGTGCCTATTTCCTTGCCCAGATTGGGAAAGTTTTCCACAATTATTTCCTTAAAGAGTCTTTGTATTCCTTTGTCTCTTTCTTCTTCTGGTACCCCTTTGATATGAATATTGTTTTGTTTGGATTGGTCACACAGTTTTCTTACCATTCTTTCATTCTAGAGATCCTTTTTTCTCTCTGTTCCTCAGCTTCATTATGTTCCTGTTCTCCAATTTCCATCTCATTGTGTCCTCTGCTTGCAGCAATCTATTATCCATTTCCTCCATTTTGTGTTTCATTTCAGTTACTGTATTCAGCTCTTGTATCTCTTTGTTAAAGTCCTCCCAGAGACCTTTAATACATTTCTGCAGATCAGTGAGCATAGTTACAATTTTTACTTCGAAATCTTTTATCAAGAAGATTGGTGACTTCTGTTTCATTTACCCCTCTTTCTGGTGTCTTATCCTGTAGTTTTTTTTGGAACATATTCCTCTGCCTCTTCATTTTGTCAGGGTTTCTCTATTTCTTCCTTCATATTAGATGGATCTGCTATGCTTCCTGATCTAGAGATTAATGGCTTCATGAAGGCATCCTCTTGTTCCCAGAAGCTCAGGACTTTCCTCCCTAGTCCCTGCTTCTCCTTTGCTGTGGAGCTCCAGTTGCTGTTGGTGGGCAATGTTCAGAGTTGCCTTTCTGTCTGTCTGTCAGCAGTAGTTTATCTCAGTCTGCTTGGGCCAGTGGCTTGCCTCAGCTGGGCCTATGAGATCAGAGCAGTAGTTTCTGCTGGGATCATTGTGGGTGGGGCTTCCCTCTTCCTGCCCCACAGCAATGGTGGGGTTGCAAGGTTAACAGCGTGTGTGGGGCAGTTTCAGGGCAAGCTGCACAATGGCAGGGTTCACAGGCTTCTGGAGGTGGTAAGTCACCTGGTTGTAGAGCCCATGGGTGCTGGACAGTGGTAGTAAGCCCTATTGTGGGAGGGCGCAGGTGCACTTGGGCAGTGAGTTGCATGGTAGAAGGCCCCAGGGGCTTGCTGTGGGGGCACTACATGCATGCTGGGAGGGCATGCAGCATGCTTGTGGTAGTGGTGCAATGTGCAGTAGTTGGGGGTGAGCAGGCAAGCAGAGGTAGCGAGTTGGGCTGAAGCAGCTAGCCGTGCTGCAGCAGCACTACAGCTGCTGGCAGTGAGTCCCACAGGGGTCCTCTAGCAGCAGCAAGGCAAGCGGCACCCAGCTTGGCCACCCATGGGGAGGAAGGAAATTTTGGAGCAGGCTCCTGGAGGCATCTCCCCAGCTGGGTTGAAACAGGGCTGTGAAATCTAGGAGAGTGTCTTTTTGCCTGCCAAGCAGTAAAGTCCATCACTGCTGTGTGGAGTGGGCTGGTGTGCTGGTGGTGCAGAGAGAGGTGCCTCTGGGCTGAGCCCATGGTGAGGGGGATAGAGCACTTGGGGCTCCTGAAAGTGCTTGACCCACTGGGCCAGGCAGCGCTTGGGAGGCATGGTCAATCTGCCCTTTTCCTGCAGAGACAGCCCTTTCCAACCCTCCCACCTCTGGCTCCCATCCCACTGCTCACAAATCTTTCAAGCTGCTGCCTCTGTGCTGGGTCTCAGCGGAACCAGCAGAGCATGCCTGTCCTCCACAGGTGGCTGGTGTCTCAGCCTCCCAGAGTGTTCCAACTGTCCCTGGTGTCCGGTCCTGCTAATGACCAGAACTCAATGCAATGTGGATTTGTGCTGCTGGAGCAGATCTCCAAGACCAGGTGTGCAGAGTTCTTGGGTGCCTATTCTTTCCCTGCTCTGTTCCTCTTCCTGGCTGGGATGGGGGAAGGGCTGAGGTTCTGCTTGGCCATGGCCTTGCCACTTTAACGTTTTCTTTGTGGTTGTCTCTTCTTCCCCAGGTAGAGATGGTGTGTTCTGTAGTCTTTAGGTCATTTTCAGGTTTAGTTGTATTTGCTGTAGTTGCTTCCTTTGTGTGTGTGTGGGAGAAGGTTTCAGTCTTGCTTTCCTACTTCACCAATTTGAGGCTCCACCTCAGGGGGTTTTATCTAATCTGGTAAGACCACAATGTAGAGCTCGCTCTCATTCTACCAAAAAGCTAGGTTCTCTTTTTACTTTTGAGGGAAAACAAATTTCCATTTGTCACAGGACAACTATATTCAAATATTTATTTCTCTTCTAAACAAATGACAGATAGAAAGGGATGGAATTAGCTCATTCTGTATAATCTAATATTTAGGAAATAGAGCACAGCATAATTTCCCAAATAAAAACACACATTAATTCAGAGTCTTCCCTATTTTATCACCCTATGTTACTTTTAAAATTTGAAAAAAGTATTTGTCACAAAATTATTCTGACTATATAGCACAATTCCTCCACAATGTGCTATTTCTAATCTCTAACTAAAAAGTTTTTCTCTAAAACTTTCTGTAAAATAATGTCTCCCTTCATGGTTTCAAACAGCTTAACAGCAAACCAAAATACAAGCTCCACATCAGCATATTGAGATGTATCCAAAATAGGAACATTTCTCTTGGACCTAAAAATAAACTGTGACTATTTCAATTTGTGGAATAAATGAAATGGATCAGGAAGGGACAGCTTGGAGCACTATCTACAAAGTGACGACTATCCCTTTCAGTTCTTCCTCATAAATTTAACAATGCAAATTTAGCAATGGTTTTGCCTAATGGTTGCCAATTTAGGTACCAACTTTCTCAAAGAAATAGCCTGATTAGAAAATAATTGTACTTCTTTCTTGCTACTGTTACCACACCTGCACTTTTCATTTCCTATAAGGTGCAGTGGTAAAACTGCATCTTTCAACTCTGCCTCTTTTATCTGATGTAGTGGATGACAGGTAATCTAGCTGAAAGTTCCGACAATTGCACCACCAGAAAAACACTGGCTGATGAAATCTGAGCAGTTATCACACTAACCATCGCCTGTCAAGCCTCTTGCTTCAATTTAAGGGCGCATCAATTTTCTGAAGAGGAAATCAAGGGCAAAGAATAAAAGCGCTTCAGATAAACACTGACAAAGGCCCTTTCTGCCTTTTTTTTTTAATTTATGATGGGATGTACTATCATAGGTTGCTCCGTGAGGCTTTATCAACTGTCCTGATACATCCCAGATAGCTCGGAATTCTTTGGTCATTGATGAAGTGCTATACTCGCACTTACTGAAAGGGCAGAAGATTTCCAGCTGAAAATTACTTTCACTAAATACCACAAAGATATTGAAGGCAGAGAGAGCCAGGAGATGGAACAAATGACAGCCGCATATAACAATGAAGCTCTCGGTTCTCGAGGCTGGCAGACAAGACTGATTAGAGTAGGAACATGAAATAATGTTTTCTTAAAGCCAGGGAGCATATTGTGTAAAGTGTCAGGCACAAAGAGTTCATATGTTCTTTGCAGCAAGTTGGGAACACAGAGCTGCCAACTGTACTTACAGTGTGTCCTTGTCACTGCTTCCACACTGACATTTTTTCTAAATCTATCTGGTTATCACATTCAAAATGCACAGGCAAATAATCATATTTGGTGAGAGGAAAGATAAGGGCTCGGAAAGTAAAAGATATAGTAAAATAGATTTTGTGAGGCACTTGGAACTTGGCCCTTAGCAAAATAGGTCTTTCTTTTGGGATCAAGAGCTGTAGGGTTGAGCTGCTAGACCTTCTCTACAATTCTTTTAGGAGGTCAGTAGAGAGCATTTTCAAGTGAGAAGCAACATGTAGAACAAATACCACTTTTGACTGGTCTTAGGGCCTATGATTTGGTGGAAGCTAACTCTGATATCTCTGGCAACTCTTCTGCCCAGATGTTTATCCGGGATGTTGTTGGAGTTTTTGAAGGGAGTGCTAACTACTCACTCTTACGGTTTCTTCAAGTTGTGAACCATTTGGAAGTTAGACCAAAGCAGTCAGGGATGAAAATATCAGCTTTATTAGCATGAAAGTGAGATTGGAGAGCCTGGGTTGGACCAGTAACCCCGGCAGGCTTCCCAAGCAAAGGAGAGGAGAATGGGCGTAGCCTGCTGCCGGGCACATTCTGAGGAGAGGAGGCAGAGGGAGTACAGGCCCCCTGTGTGCACCTGAACCTCCTTCTGATGTTCCAGACAGGTACGTCACCACTTCAGGGTGGGGTGAAAATGAGAGCAGGGTATAAATCTGAGGATAATATATACTGACAGGATAGACATTTGAATATTGTGGACCAAAGCCTTATAGTCTCCAATGTCTTTATTTGTTTAACACTTTGTTGATGGGCTTGTTTGGGGCTGTGATGAAAGAAGCGTACTGAGAAGCCTATTTTTGCCTTTGAGTGTAAATCACATTCTCCAATACACTTTTATCAGTAGTAAAGCTACCTGATGCCTGTATTTCTGCTTTCAAATCTCAGAGCAGAAAGCAATGTCATTAATTTGCCTAATAGCTCAGACTTCTCCATATATCATCTGGATATTTTCCCAGTGACTGTGAGAGCGAGTCTATACAGTGGGGCTTGAATCTATTCATGGGGAAATTTTTATTTTGGAACAGACAGGTCTTGCAGTCTTTTTTTAAGTCATTATATTATTAACATGTGATGTACTATCGACTAATGATTGATGAAATAATAGAAATCACCTCATTTCTGAGTATGAACTATCAGAAGAAGGAATAGAGAAATGTTTCTAGGGAAAGATGAAAGAAAGATAGGCAGGTGAAACAAAAGACATACTTAGCCCAGCTTTTCACATTTACTAGTTACCTGGAGAATGAACTCTAGTGTTTAAGAGCAGAGGTTTCAGAATCAGGCAGATCTGGGGTTGAACGCTTTCCTTGACTTTCCTACCTGTGACCTTGCCAAGTCACTGAACTACCCATACCTCAATTCCTTCTTTCCAAAATGGAGATAATAATAGTACCTAACTTGCAGGACTGCTATGAGGATTAAATTTGACATTGTATTTAAAACATTTAAGATAATGCCTGACATACTCAGGCTTACAGTAAATGTCAGCTCTTATCACTCTTAGTTCTGACTAATGTGTTGAGAGGCTGCCCAACCCTGAACTCATTTCTTCTCTAACAGAAATAATTCCTAGATCTTTTCCATTTTTTGAATCTTGCAGTTTATCCCTAAAATATACAATTCTCGCAAGACAAAACAATTAAAATGGTGTTAAACTCTGCTTTACAAGGAGAAAAACAATTGCTTGTTTCTGACCTCTTTATGTAACTGTTTCTCATTTGCATTTCTCATGAGAACCTGAATCTCGATCATAAATATATTTTGCTGTATTCTCTTAAATAACATGACTCTTTTCATCATTACTCAAATATAAAAGGAAAGTGTGGACTCCTTAGGGTATCATGATCTCACAGTGTCCCCCCTTCTTTCTCATACCTTCCCAAAGTAGGCTCCTCTCCTGAGATGACACTGTTTGTATTTATCTATTTCTCCTAAGAAGCTTTAAGCACTTAGAGATATATCATCAATTTGTGCAATATTCCTGTGAGCAAGGAATGAGGAAGAATAAAATTGAAAAAAAAAAGAGTTATGGAGACAGTTGATGGAGCCCAAGCTCTTCAATGAAGCCACGCCAAGGCGGGACAGCTGCCAGGTCACTGGGCCCCACTGTCGCCGCGTTGCCTGCATGACCCCAAAGCATGTGGCTCTCTGCTTTCTGTATTCCTCAGTTCTTATGAGAGAATTCCTCTTGCCTGGGCTTGCCACCCTCACCAGACTTAACGACAAGCACATAAAAGGCAAGGACTGATTTTACTAGGTGTTTTCCTTACCATTAGATTAGCTAAAAATGTTTGTTTTGTCTGTTTTTGCAAGATGAAGGAAGCAAATTCACAAATGTGCAAATTGTTGGAGAGACTGTTCATCATAATTTCTGTGAGGATAAACTTTTGGGATTCCTGCTTACTTTTTTTTTCAAAAAGGTAGGTAAGGAAGGCATTTTTTATTTTTTATTTTTTATTTTTGGTTTCATTTTCTAAATAATCTTTTATATAGCAACCTTGCATTTTCTGCTCATTTGCAGGTTCTGTATTTCAGATGAAATCTACAGGAATGAAAGGAGGAAGGCAAGTATATTTAGACAGAACTGGATTCAACTAGCTCTTCATTGGGCAACATTCCGAACAGCTCTAACATTCCCTTTCTTGTCTGAAACTTCCTAAGTTTACTGGGGTGGTTAAATAACATGATATGAATCACATGCACACCCAAAAACCATTCATGAATGTTCCCTTCCTATTCAAATATCAGTGTTTATTCCAACTGTAGTTATGATTGGATGAATCCATCTGAAGGCAGCATTTCTGACTTTTTGTTTTCCAAGGGGATGTTTTTATTTATTCAAAATGGCATTGCTTTCCTACAAAAATCATGCAGAGTACCAGTGACTCAGGGGCTGAACCTATAAATGGGAAATATTTATTTCGGAACAGTGGTGTTTCAAATATGATTTGACTCTAGGCAGTCTTTTATTATAGCCTTTGTACTATTAACTTTGCCACAATTATTGAGAACAAGTAGGAATCACTTCATTTACAAGCATGAGCTATCAGAGACAGTACTATTCCTTTCCATCATAGAGAAATATTTTAATGGTGGCAACTAAGGACATAGTGGCATAAAGTGTTTTGTCCTATTAAATTTACAGATTAACAAAGACTTGGAAATCATTGTTTTATAGCAATAAATCCACACTCTTGGTCAAAGCAAACAAAATTGAATAGCCAAGTTGTTGAGTTTGTCTGATTATATAAGAAAGTAAATTCACTAACTTCTTTCCCCTGGACAATGTCCTCCTTTGGGAAAGAAGGTATTAACAGTCCTAAAACAAGGGAGGAAAACTATTCTCTTTCTAGTGGACATAAAAAATAGGACAGCATTTTCTCTTCTGTAGCTTTGGAAGTACTCTTTCTATCTGGTGGAAGTGAAAAATAGAAGTGTATTTTTTATACTGTATTCCCAGTTCTAGGTGAAAGCTGCTATGTCAAGAGAATTGATACTATAACCCAAGGTATTTCTTCCCACCCCTTCAAATTTCTGGGCATGCATATCAGGGAAAAAAAATTAATCCGATTTCCATTTTAGAGGTGTCTTTAGTTTAATGTAGTAATTCCTCCATTTTTGGAACCATAATAGTCCCCTTCGTTGCACAGGCAATTCCACTTTCCCCTCCTACAAGTCATTTGGGGCTAGAGTCAGGCCATGCACTGAATCTGTATGCAGAGAGGTACTGGATTCCCTTTACTCATTTAAAGGAACTGCTCTCCTAGAAAGAAGAAACGTATGACCATCTTTCTTCCTTCATCGTAGAGAGGCTTGTGTCGCATTTGCGCACGTGCCCGTCTCCTCCTGGGCCTGCGCTACCCCTGAGTGCTGCTTCTTTCTCTCCTCAGGTTGCATATGTCATTCTTTTTTTATTCATGGAAATTATTATATTTTTGTATTCTGAAGCCCCATTTCAAATAAGAGATGCTAATGGTGCTCAGAATTGCCTTAAGCTGAGCTCTCATGCACTTTAATGCAAGCAGTATAAAAAATATATATATAAGGGACTTCTTGGCTAGAGGTAATATTTGAATAATCATTACCAAATCATTATAGTGGGTGCTATTAAACTGCATTAACAATTGTTAAACATTTTTAAATAAAAAGGAACCAATATATTAATGCAATATGTTTAGAAATTTAAAGATCATGCTTCAAAATCTCACACATTTTCATAACATCATAGATCAAAAGTTTTGCTTTTGTTTCACCATAAAACTATAAGACTTTTTATGAAAAGAACCTGAAATGAAATTAGTTACCTACAAATACAGGTTGCAATTGATCCTTGGAAAATCATTTTTCTAAGCCTTCAATTAAAGACTCAGAAAGTTAGAATTCTTTCAACACTCATTTTTGGTTAAATTACATTTCATTTAGTATCACAGTCTTGCTGTTCAGCTGGTGGAAGCTGTCTACTGACTTTTAAATGCACAACATTCTATGATGGAGACTTAATTAATTTGTGATTTAATTAAATCCCAAAGCTATTATATTCCATTCAAAATAAATTCTAAACACTTTGAGGAAAAGATTAATTGCAAAACATAAAAATCTCTTATAAATCCTTTAAAGGAAGAGAGCTTGTCTTCTACTGTGTCATCTTCTACACACTCTGCGGCATACAGCAGATACTCAATAAGTGTTTTTTGAAAAAAATGAAAACAGAGAACTTAATAGCTTCTAATTCCATGATTCAAAAATCTAAAGAATTCATATTTTTTAAAGAACAGCATTAAATTATATGTTTGTGACTTTTCTTTCATACGAATGGAAGAAATGAAACAACTTCCTTTTAAAATACAGAGTGCATTGTCTTGTTCTGATTGAAAGGAATGATACATCTAAGTGACAATAGTGCATTTTGTCATAAAAATCTTCCGTACGCCTAACACTTAGAGGCTATTATACTTAAGTTAATAAGGATAATTTTTGAATTATAATATCCTACCTCTAGTTTATAAAATTCCTCTTCAGAGAGCACCTAGACACACAGGAAGTGGTACTCACTGGGACTGCAGTAGGCATGAAATGAAGGAATAAACAGATGAAGCATTCTACAGGAAAAGGTGAGAGGCCTAAATTTAATTTTTGTCAGTGTTTTTATTTTTCCATGTCTGAGCAGTTCCACGTTAGTCCCCTTGCCATGCATACGCCTTCACCAAAGCCACAGACAATGAAAAGGCAGCTGGTAGTTTAACAGGAATTATTAACTAGTTTATTTTTCTGTGATGCTAGTTGTACATATTGAGTTGAGTGATGTGAGTTATGACCATGAAATTGCCTAAAAAGCACAAGAACCTTGGCAAATACTCACAGAGCAGAGCACAATGCTTAAATACAACTAAAGGATTTAATGACAAATAGGGAATTACTGTAAAACATCATGCTGACAAAAGGCAGCCCAGAGGGCCTGCTGGCTACGCTACGAACTCCAAAATGGATTCCAGGCAGAGAGTACCATGCCCAGCGGCTGCGGTGTCTGCCTGGTCCTCCAATACTGTTATTACTGTTCAGCAGTCCTGAAATCTGAATGACAGTGGCCTGAGCCCTTTCAAACAACAGAAAGAAGGTCAATTTTTGTAATGAGGAAATGGAAGTGGTGGCGCTGAAGATCACTGACCCTTACAGTTTCTTGTACGATGAAGGAGCAGTGAAGTGCACAGGGAAATTATGGTGTAGGGAAACAGTGACGCCACCGTCATAAAACACAGAACCAAGGAACAAGTAGCAAATGCACTAAAATGTGCATAAATCAAATACATGCTATCAACCCTGGGTTTATTCCTATTCTCAAACTGTGAAAAATTGGGCCTAACAGTTCTGCAAAGAAAGGAAAGGCAAAGGGCCAAAAATTAAGTTCAAGGGCCTACAATGATAGTTTTAACCCAGGGATAATATTTAAAATATTCAGCAGCTAGACAGTCTAGGTACTGACCAATCAGAACAGATGCTGGTCAAGGTGCTAGAGCAGGATCCATGAGGCCTCCTGCCCTGCCAAGGACTACCTAGTTAATTCCCAGATCCTGGGAGGGTCAGGGGGTCCAAAGAGAAACCAAGGCAGCCAGGCAAAGAGGGGTGGGAGCACTTGAGGTTGGACCAGTGGTTGTGTGCTGTTAAAAATTGTTTCAATATTTTAACAACTAGTGCAGGCTACCAGTTTATATCATTTCAACTCTTAACCCTGCTTCAGTCTGCCACCATGCCTATTTACAGGGCACCTCAGAGTGTAAGGCAAGGCAAGAACAGCTTGTTAACAGGGCTAATTGAAAACCTGTCCTTGCTATCTCATGGTCCTTTTATAGCTCATGTCCTTTGGCGTTATGTTACCAAATCATCCTCATTACCCAGGAGTTTCTGAATAAGATAGGAAAAGTGCTAAACTCACTAATGTAATCAATGAGGTTCATTTCATTGGATAATAATGATGCTTAATTATCTGATGATTCAAGGAGCTCAGAAGATTTTTATGATGGTATTCTAGACTCCCCTTTTGGTAATACAGCAGAATTGTCATTCTGACCAGCTTAGATCAGGCCTAGCAACATTTATAGATTTGACAACTTTGCATTTATGTTTAATTTTTATTAGTTTAGTAACTGTAGCAATTTTAAGGGCCAAAATGTGAATTATTAGCAAGTGGGACACAGAATGAAGATTCAGAAGTGTCATGACTTCAAAGGGACACAAGTACCAAAGGTAAGTTATCTTCTTCTATGGAGTAAATGTGATCATTTAAAGATGATTCTACTGACAGTGACTAAGATCTTGAGGCACCTTAAGAGGACAAAGGAGCTGTAACAAAAGCAGTAACTTCTGTGAATTTATTTACCCCACATATAACAATGGAGGAAATAAATGTCCATCCTAGTAAAGAAAAAGAGACACCTAGTCACCATGAGGCAGCCAGGACATGTGGTGGCAGAAGAATGTGACATACTCAGTCTTCACAATGCCCAAAACTGGAATGTTATTCATAAACATCTAAAAGAAATATTTAATGGCATGAACTGAGCTTTGAGGCAGGTAGGTTATCACTGAGAAAAAAAAGTTTTACAGGTCATAAAGAGATAAATATCTGAGTCACGTTTTCAAATATATTTATTAAACACTCTGAAAGTCCCATCATTGAACTGGATACTGCCTTTGACTTCAAGTGCTAAGGGAAGGCACTAAGCAAATGCAGAATAAGGATGGGGATGCGTGGTGGAAACAGGTGAAGAAATCATGTTTATCTTTATTCTACCTTGCTATGTTCCAAAAATTGAAGTATTTTTCTTTTTAATAGTCAAAAGAAGATAAACTGAAGTCTAAAGTTCTTTTGTCTCAATCGTCAAGAGGCATCTTCTCTGAGGCTACACAAAAAAGGAGGCAGAAGAAAATGCCCATAAATTTGAAAAACTATGTACCCCTCATGTATTTCAGGTTGACATCTTAAATTAATCATAAGTGAAAATAGTTGTAAAGGATCTAATATTGACATTTTAAAATACAACTTTACATCACTCTTTTCAGTGAATTCAATGGGACATAAATGCCGTAGTGATTTTACACCCACCATCACCCATTGAAAAATAGATTCAACCAAGTCTTCTTAAATAGTTGCAAATTTTACGATTCTTTTGTCCCACTGAAATTGTTTCTATTCCTCTTTTCTCATAGTTTTATCTTATTATGTGTTTACTATTTGAAAGTCCTTCATTGATTATATTATACTTCTCTGCAACAACAAAAAAAGCATATAAATTGAATTTTTTAACTTAAAAAATATCCTATTATCATGTTATCCTGAGTATAAATAAACATTCTCCTGGGTAGAGTTTTTTTTAAGTGTTAATAATACACAATTTAACAAAAAAAAATTTCAAAAATATTTGATAAAGATTAATATAAAAACTAAAATTTTATTGGAAATGCATCTCCTAATGAGTTGGAGGGATAATTATGGTATCTTAATTAGAGGAGGCTTCTTCTTCAAACCAACAGATGAACTGTCCCAGGTTGTGGCACCCTGAGAGTTTGTAAATCCTGGAATGTGGAAATATGGTGTTGCTGTCTCTAACTTCTGGACATAATGTAAACCCAACATGTATAACTGAGCCTTCTACTGTTCAGTTCTGTTCCCAGACCTAACAGCTGCTCAGAGAATGTTAGTTTGCTTGATATCTCATTTCTCTCAACCTTGTTGGGGCAACCAGTCTAAGAAATGAAATCACCCCAGCTCCAAGAGCTTTGTTTTAACAGGGATTTTCTCAGATAAACAGAAGTGAACAGAACCTTTCCTTGATGTCACAACCTTCTCTTCAAAATGGGAAACAGATTTTTAAAAGCTGGTTTATATGTGTAGATGCACATTTAATCAAATGCTTTACTGTAATATGTACATATAAAGCTCTAGGCCCAATGTGATTGAAAAATTAAATTCTCTATTAGAGCATTGAAGCTATGGCATTTATTGCAAAAATGCACTAACTTAAAAAGCTGTATTTCTTTTCCAATATTAAATGCTTATAGTATATAAAGTAAGTAGAAACTGTACTTGGATATACAATACCTAGAATACTTGAATCATTTTTAAAAACACAGTTGGTGTTTTAGAAAAAGCTTACCTTCCTATTAGTATAAGTAGACCCTGCTTTTTTCACATGTAATGACCTGTTTCTATGCCTTCCTGATGTACTGCCTGCTACTGAACTGACTCTACACATCTCACTGGTCTCCCGGTACACTCCTCTCACATGGCAAAAACACTCTCCCCAGCAATTACTTTTTTCTTTAACAGATTTAAAAAAAAATAATAGTGACTCATTATCTTTTTTAACCATAGATTATTTGTCACTGTCCCTTTAATTTTTTTGGCCAGGGTATTTCTGTTTCTCTTCCAAAGAAATTTGTAAAGTATTTTAAAAATAAATAAAATCTTGTTTCAAAATAAAGATTTTAGGAGAACTTCTTTGTAAAAACAAAATATTGCATTTGAAGTGTCTTTTTTGTTAGCAAGCCCTAATATAGCAACTCAGCTGTAATTGCTATTTTACAATCTCCTGGATATGAACTATTTATTATGCAAATTAACACCCTTTGGAGTATACACCAGCCTAGCCATGGAGTTCTTTCTTGTTTACATATTTTACTTTTGCAGCTTTTGCCAATCATTGTAAAGAGGCATCTTGATATTTACTAATTCCAGGCATAAACAGATTTCTGTCAGACATGTGGCAGCTACACTTCATGTCTTTGTTTTTAAATTAAAGAAAGACACATGGCAGCTTTGCAGAATTGGAGGAAAAAATGTTTTGGTAACAGCTACAAGTTCTCTTCAGCAGAATTTTATTCTCATCATGACTACAGAGCCCTGGGGCCAGGCTATGAATCTGTAAACCAGAATGTGCTGGTATAATAAGACATAGGTTGAAACATGAAATTGTCACTTTGTGGGTCCAAAATGGTCCAATATTGCAAATGCATGTGATTCTACCTAATAGTTGCTGGGTACAGGCTGCTTCCTCAGAGGAAGCTCTGTAACATAGACCATCTCAGGAAAATGCTAGAGAGCTGTCCCCTAGGAACTATTTCCTAAATTTGGTAAAACTTCCTAATACAGTATTTATTTGGTTTCAA
Source organism: Smutsia gigantea (assembly GCA_032199065.1). Classification (NCBI taxonomy): domain Eukaryota; kingdom Metazoa; phylum Chordata; class Mammalia; order Pholidota; family Manidae; genus Smutsia; species Smutsia gigantea. The sequence continues at coordinate 27,958 of JAVSCE010017777.1, read as the reverse complement.
TATATTTTACCAGGTCATTTCATGCAGTGCAGATTTGCAGAGCATGTGCTTTGCTGTTAAAGCAGGAGTCTGTTCCAGACTGCAGAGCCCTTCTTCCCCTGGGAGAAACTGGCCCCATTAGAGTCCCAGAGGCCTCAGGGAGGGGCAAAGGGATGCCCACTACGGGCCGAAGTCTGAGGGAGCCAACAACGTAGAAGAGTCTGAACATACAAAAATATGCTGGCCATCTTAAAAATTGGTGCATGATAGCTATACTGGCCCCAAAATAATTCCTCCTTGCATTTATATGAGTGTACCCACATTCATATAAATAGGATGTACTATTATTCCTATTTTAAAGATTAGGAAACTAAAGTTCCAAGATACTATGCAACTAATTCAGGGTCACCAGTGAAGAAATGACATATATCCAGATTAGAACTCTGTTCTATTTAGTCTGTGTCATTGGGAGACATTTGAACATGCAGAATATTAGGTGGAATGCCCCTCCAACTTCTTCCCTTAATCCCCATTTCCTTCCCACCTCTCCTGGGTGTCCTGCCCCATGCTAATGAGTCAATAGGTGCGGTGGGCTAAATGAGACTCCACAAAGAGTCAAGGACTTCTCTACTTCTGTGATAAGGCAAGGGCTAAAAGTGGTGAAAAACACAAACTCCTTAAGGAGAGAAGAGAGGGTATAAACAGAAAGTAAGCATTTCATGAATTGCATGAGAATGGAGATCTGGAATCTCTGAATCAGAGTGGGGCAAGAGGGAGAAGGAAAGACCCCTCCTTGTCAGAGAGAACCACAGGGTTATTTCTGGGCCTTATTTTCACAATAGAGACATGAATTGAGCATGCCCTGTGGACAAAGCTCAATGATATAAAAAAAACTGCACACACATACACACTCGATCTTAAGAAATTTAGAATCTGAAGAATAAGCTTGGACAAATAAATGAAAAAAAATGCATGACAAGGAAACATGAGTATTAATATGGATGCTCAAATGCTTGGACTCATAGATGTCATAAGCTATAAAAAACCTTGAGTAGAAATTGGCTTTCAAAAAGCTGGGAATTCTAAAGAGATGCTTAAAATTTCATGTAATTGCCAAACACTAGAGCAGAGTAAGATCAATACAATGCTCTTCTCTCTGAGAAAAAGTGCTTACCTGTTTGAGGTGCCAAGTGGCCTGGAAATACCCAGCAACACTTGACTTTATAAACTCTATTCATCTAGCTCCACTGTAACATAAGAGTCAATAAAAATAACATGAATTTGTGTAGTAACTTTCTTCTGTGGACTAAAAGAAATATGAGAAAATGGCAGAACGTGTTTACACATAAAGTCCATCATTTCTATCAGAACATATGCTGTGATAAATATTTCCACCCCCAAGTGACTTTCTATGTTTACAATGTAGTGTAAAATTCTTGTCATATGTTATAGTTAATCAAATTGATTTTTAAACCAGCTAATCCTAAAGGAGAAGATATTTGCCATAATGTGCAACTTTCTGTACATATAATAGTTTTTGTTAGAAAGTCCATTTGTCCCGAATCTTATGTCCCTGTGCATCCCTGACTCTTTGTACTAGATCAGATTGTGTAGTTGCATTTGTATGGGTGGGGATACTGAACATGCATCTTACAGAAAAGTAAGATGTGAAAACTTAAGGCACATAAGGAATTTGTTTAGAATATGGTCTTACCCTGTCTGTAAAAAATCAGAAATTAAGGCCACTGAAGCCTGCAGAAAGAAAGCCATCCTTGACCCTTCTAGACTGATCTCTGGATAGGCAAAAGGCCAGGGATTTTATGTGAATCTCCTTTTGTAACCTGGTGTATAAATACCAGAAAATACGAACATTCAAATATACCAACCAAACTTAGACCAACTTCAGGGCTTGATAAAGTAGAGAATGCCCAATAACTGAAACATCTTAAATGTGTGTAAGACACAACTGGAAATGTATGTATGCTTTAAATGTAATTTATACATTTAAATAAATGAATTTATGTTTTTAAATGGCTCCATTTTTATTGTGCATGTCACCACACTATTCCTGGCCAGAGTATTTTGAGGACCATAAATCAGAGGTGAAATAATAAATCAATATTCATTCTGATAGGTTTAACACAAAGCCCACTAGAAGACCAGGCTTACACATCATCTCATGTTTAAGTCCTTTTCTCTCCTCATTCACGGATCCTTCAATGCTGCCCTTATGGACACCTGTCTATTCCCTTTTTGTTATATCTTTATCAATATACACATATCATTGTATTTTCCTTAGCCATATCTATCTCCTAGCCTAGTGTGTTAGTTTTCCAGGGCTGCCATGACAGAGTACCACATAGTAGGTGGGTTAAAACAACACAGATTCATTGTTTCACAGTTCTGGAGACTAGAAATCTGAAATTATGTGTTGGCAGGGCCATGCTACCTCTAAACCCTGTAGGAGAACCCTCCCTTGCCTCTTCCTGGTTTCTTGTGGCTTGCTGGTGATCTTTGGCATTCTTTGGCTTGTTAAATGCATCACTCCATTCCTCTGTCTTCACATGGCATTCTCCCTCTGTGTGTGTCTGTATCCAAATCTCTCCTTTTTAGAAGCATACAAGCCATACTGGATTAAGGCTTACCTAATGACCTCACAGTAACCTGGTTAAATTTGCAAAGACTCTATTTCCAAATAAAGTCACATTCTGAGATACTGGAGAGGTAGTATTTTAACATATCTTTTGTGGGGGACACAATACAAATCATAATAGCTAGAATCAAATGCTCTACTTAAGAACTAACTAAAAACCCATTGGGCCAGATATTGGAAAAATTAAAGATAACCTCTTTGAAGGCATAGTTAGTATTTTCATTTTCGATCCCCCATGCCCAGAATAGTAATCAGCACAAAATTAGTGTATTAGAAAAATGTATTGATTGCATTAAGAATGGGCAAAGGAAGGCAGAAATGATTCCAATGTTGAGAACCTAACCTCAAACCCCACAGGATGCCTCCCTCTTCTTGAATTCAGTATCAGTTTTCAAACAGGTCAATACACAAAAGGGCTGGAGAGACAGGGAAAATTCAGTGTCCTCAGTCCTCACTCAGTGTGACCTCCAGTTCTGGTAGAGGCACCAGCAGAGACTACACCATGGCACTTAATAATGGCTACCATTAACACATGCTTCCTGTGAGCCAAGCACTGTGCTAGGTAGCTACTATTTATTATCTCATTTTATCCTCACAATTACTCTAAGCAGGAGAAAATACAGTTGACCCTTGAACAATACAAGGATTAGGAACACCAACACCCCGTGTAGTTGAAAATCCACATATAACTTTTGACTCCAAAGAAACTTAGCTACTAATAGTTTACTGTTGACTGGAGGCCTTACTGGTCACATAAACAGTCAATTAACACATATTATATATATTATATACATTATGTACTGTATTCTTCAATAAAGAAAGCTAGAGAAAAGAAAATGTTTTTCCAAATTATTTCAAATCTCAAAAAAATGTTCCAGTATATTTCTTGAACAAGATCCACTTAGATGTGGACCCATGCAGATCAAACTCATGTTGTTCAAGGGCCAACTGTATTACTATTATTATAATTATTCCCATTCTCCCCATGAAAACACTAAGGCCCTACACTTCAAAGCCAGTAAGCAGTGGAGTCAGAATGCAAACACAGGTGTGCTTGCCTCTGCTCCTGTCCAGTGTGCACATTGCCTACTGCCTGGAAATAGACCCAGGTTGGACTTGCAGGACTCTGTCAAGGCCCTTCTCGAAGAAGCTGCCATAGCTGGTAATTGAGGCCTTGTGGGAACTCCAGGGCAGTAATCTGGGGCTGCAGCAAGGACATTCTTTGAAGTAGAAACACTGCCCCTCTTGCCTATCCCATTGGAGCACTGACTTTAGTTGATCTGCTGTCATTTCTGCTTCCAGCTGAGGCCTCATGACTTGCTAATTCTTCAGCTATCAGGATGTCAATGGTCTATGACCAGTGTTGACCCAATTTTATAGGTAATACAGGCCCCTGCCAGGAGTGAGAGGCTAGAGATACCAGCTTCTGTCTTCTTTACCACAATCACCATGTAACTTGGGAACTCTATTATCAACAGTTAGAGCCTCATTAGGTCATCCAACCAGAGAGTGTTTGTGATGAAAGGGACACTTTTCCTTTAAAAAGAAGGAAACAAAGATTTAGAGAGTTAAGTTGCTGGCCTGAGGTTGGCAATGCCAGGATTGCAATGTAAGTACCCTGAATATGATGCTAATTCCCACAAAAGATGAAATGTCAGGATGTCAAATTTTATCCACACACAAAATCAGAGGAGTTAGCATTGTTACATCAGGCCTGCACCACCTCCCATCAATGAATGAATCAATCCATTGATATCTTTTAATTGCCTATTATGAGTAAGGCAATTTGTCAGATGTTGTGGAGAATGTCAAGCTCAACTCGGTATTTTCATCCCTGAAACCAACTTTCCATTATAACCCTGGGCTGGAGTTTGGAGCAGCTCCCCAGGATAGAATGTGATCTATTGTCATAGGACATATAATCCAGAATCTTTTGAGAGAACTGGCTAAACTTGGTCACCCAACGGGCATCCTTCTGCTTAGCTGAGTCAGTAGGCTGTGTAGGCAATGAAAACAGCACAGACTTTGCAGCTAGAACTGAGTATGAATTAGAGAAAATTCACTTGTCATTTACCCAACTGAGAGTGATTTTTCTCATTTATGAAAGTTAGGTAATAAATATCAACCATGCAGGATGACAGGCATTAAATGAGATAATTATGTGAAATGCCTGGCACTGAGTAGGTATTCAACAAAGAGTCATTATTGTTACTATCAATAGTGTCCGAATCAGACCTTAGGTCCAGATCTGAGACATACAGCCCCATTGGGGCCACCTGGAATAAAAGGGTAATCCTCAGGCTTGCAGAGATTTGAAAGCACACTAGTGGGCTGCCTCTGAGCTGGCAAGAACAAGGAGCAAGGACTGTTCCTGTCTCTGTATTCCTGACTTCATTAAGTATTGGTGGCAGGCTGTATTAGCATGGATCTGCCTCTTCCGGGCTGGGAAGCAATACCTCCTGCCTCTGAGCTGGGATTACATACTGTTGCCAGTGGTAGTCTCCACATTTTAAGGGGATCATGGAGATATTTGAGAAGTTCAGAGAAATAGAGCATGCTGTTTCAAGTGTTGGAACCTGTCATTGTGGTGGTTAATGTTATGTGTCAACTTGACTGGGCCACAGGGTGCCCAGATATTTGGTTAAACATTATTTCTGGATAGGTCTGTCATGGCATTTCTAGGTGAGACTAACACTTGAATTAGCAGACTGGATAAAGCAGATCACCATCCCCAGGGGAGTGGGCTTCACTCAATCCATTGGAGACTTGAACAAAATAAAACACTGAATAAGAAAAATTATTTTTCTCTGCTTGACTGTCTTTGAGGTAGGACATTAGTCTTCCTCTGCCTTTGGACTCAGACTTGGACTAGATTTACACCATCAGTTCTCTCAGGTCTCTAGCATACCAGCTGCAGATCTTACCATTTCTCAGCCTGCATAATCATGTGAGTCAATCCCTTATAGTAAATCTCTCCCTCTTTCTCTCTCTCTCTCTTCTTTTTTCCTTCTCTCTCTCTCTCTCTCTCCTACTGGTTAGAACTCAGACTAATACAGTCATCTATGAAAAATGGTAGATTACATATTCCAGAAAACAAATAGGCAGACTTGCTAGTCAGACATAGAAGGCGTAGGGGTACGCATAGGGAGATGTTGAGCCGTTAAATGTCATGTGGCAGAGAAAATGGGTTTAAATATCACAGGCTAGCCAGAGGAAACTTGACAAGAAGGGTAATTAAGTACTACAACCAAATAACAAGGGTGGCTACAGGACCTAGTTCTGGTGGCACTTGGAAAACAGGCTAAACAGCCACTTTCTTGAAATACAGGGAGAATATCTTGCCTAGAGGTAGAATTTAGGCTGAACCACTGCATGAATTTCCTTCTGATACCAAGATGGGTTTATTTTACCATTTGGAAGTCCAGAGGAACTTCTAGAAATTAGACTTAGGTAGGATTTAGATAAGAAAAAGAGGGAAATAATAAATCACATAAATATAAATCTAGGACTTAGAAAAATTGTTATTACTGCCCATAATTACTCTGTATTTATAAATAATTTTATGCAGCACCCAAACTATAGAAAAGAACAGCTCAGAGAGTTCATTTCCTTTTCACTGAGGTCCAATTACAAAATAATTGACCGTATACTCTACTATTTTTCAAAATCTGCTGCTAGTTTCTTGTGCTTCCCTTTTAGGGCTCTTTCATGGAGGAAGAGAACTGAGACTGTATTAGTGTCTCCTGTGCAGACACAGGGTTAGCATTCCCCTCGGGTCTTCTAGAATTTGCATTGAATGACAGACTGAGGATGAGAAATACCCTTGGCACAGCTATTTTCAAGTTCTACTTGTAGGACAGTAGGGTTGTATTTTAAATTCTTCTAATAGACTAGCTCTCCTAACCACCTTTGTCCATTATTCTATACATGCAATCCATCATCAATGAATATATGAATATTTATGTGTCACTGTAATATGTATAGCACTTTAGCAGGCAATTCCCTTAAAGACTGTGAACAAATATAAGTGGGTTCCCATGACCCTCTTCTAGGCCAACTTTTAACCTGATTAATTAGAATTATAATATCACCAGGCAAGCAAGAGTGGGAAAACAAAATATAAGGCAAATTACCAAGACAGTGAGTTAGGGATACAAGTATTAGCCCAACTGCCTAACTGCCTAACCCAGAGAGCAATGTTTGCAGACCTGGCTCAGGGAAGGAAGAGTAAAGAGTTGGGGAAAGGTACAGTGAACTCAGCTTTGATACTGGGTGCTTATTCTAGGAAACTCAGGACTTCCTTGTTTTTGTTTTGTGTCTTAATGTACATTTACAAACTTAACCTTGCCGCAACCCCAAACGCCTAAGATTTATGCTTCCCAACATTTTATGTACTTTGATTATGTTTCCGACAACTATATGTTTTAACAAGAGTTATGTGGGGACCTAGGAACATGTTATATGTGTGCTCTCTGGTCCTACCTTCCCTCTTCAATTCTGTAGAACAAGACAGAAGTCCAAGTGACTGAATTAGAGCATGCTTGGTAATTCGAGGGGTCTAATGAATCATTCTATTTTCCCATCCAAGGTCAGAACCAATTAAGAGGTAGATGAGGGAGTCTGGCAGATGAAGAGCAAACTGTAAACTCTGTGACTGACCAAGCTCTCGAGAACAGTGCTCAGATGTGTGAGCACAACTGGATTCCTATACTGAAGTCTAGAATTTGGCTAGACTCACCACCAGGTCCTGGCATAGGGACAGATCACTTTGCTGCACCTCAGAGAACAGCTGAGTGTTATATACTCAGCCTCCATAAGGGGAAGTTCAAAAAAGGGCTTAACAGGGATGGAACCAAGTACGCCTCTTCCTCTATAGCTCACCAGTCCTATCTGTCCTGGTCAGCCAGGCTTCCTTCCCTGGGGAGGCAGAAGTGATAGGACACAGAGAGGCCAGAAGTGTGTGGTCCGAGGACCAGCACCACCAGCAGCATCTGGGAACCTGTGAGAACTGCAAATTCTTGGGCCGCACCCTTGACCAATCAAATTAGGAATACTGGAGCCCAGCAATCTGTTTACAGGCTTTCCAGGTGATTTTCATGATCAGGAAGGTTTGACGACCACTAATCCTCAGAGTAATACCCAATGTAGAATTACTCAGGGCATTTTTTTAATGTCAGGCTGTCCAGGCCTTCCTCCAAACCAATTAAACCAGAATTTCTAGAGTAAGGCCAAGCATCAATATTTTTAATACCTGTGGTGGTGATTGAAAATTATGGCTTTGTGGACATGGTAGATGTTTAAAAATGACTTCTTCATAGACACGTTTGTGAGTTTAAGAGACTTTCCCCACCCCACATAACTGGGGATCTCTCTCCTGTAGTTACCTAGAATGGTAGCTCTCAACTAGGGCCATTTTGCCCTCCAGGGCACATCTGACAATATCTAGAGACAGTTTTGATGGGCACGACTAGGAGAAGTCATGTAACTGGCACCTAGTGGGAAGGAGCCCGGGATGCCACCCAATGCCCTACAGTGCACAGGACAGGCCCTCAGCGGGGAATTCCCCCATACATGGTATCAACATCGCCAAGGTTGAAAAACTCTAGTCAACAGCACACGTTTCTGATACTGCTACTTAGTTGTATACAGCAAGTTTTATATATAATGAATTGCATTTTATAATGGTTTAGAAAACCCTTTCCTATAAATCAGACTAACTTTTCTCCTCCCTATTTATCATGAATGATAAATATCTCTTTTATGATTGCATGTCAGTCCAGATGTCTACATTATAGGCCGACAAAGGCTATCCAAGTCTGTTTTCTCACTTTGTAAAACAGTTTGCAGTTTCCCACATAGACAGGCATTTGATGGCTCCTATTTGATGACTGAGTTAGTGTTTCCTAGTTGGGAAATAGAACTCTTTTAAATACAAGTGCCACCTGATCTCTTAGTATAATTTCAAAAGCATTTTGTTATGTGCAGTCTTTGTTATCCTGTGGGCCTGTAATGGCAGTTAACATTTTTTGCTACATCACTGGAATTCAGACCAGCTCTCGGTCACACATGCACAGGTGATCTCAATGTGCTGGCTTCCCTGCAGCAAATCTCTCCCCTTTCATTTAACAATTTGAATAGGATACTGATACTTTTTCTGCTAAATGTATTCTATTTAGGATTCCAGATAGAATACAAGACTCCCAGTTAAATCTGACCATCAGATAAACAATAATGTTTTGGTATACGGATGTCCCAAATATTCCTTGGGACATACTTTTACTGAAATGCTGTTTATGTGATATTCATATTTCATGGCCATATCTTGAAGGAAATTTACCTTTTTCAATAAAATTACTAGGTAATTTTCTATTAGAATGAGGGCTGATATTTTGATGATATACACTGGAACAATCTTTTGTTTTATTTGTGCTATTTGCTAAAATATTAATACCTTCCATACATGTCAGAAAATAGGCACTGCTCTGAGCATCTGAAGTGACCATCCAACCTCCTCCCACCTTCTCTTGAATCAGTGACTAAAGAGTTAACACTTGTCACTTGGATGAGGGCTCTAAGCCCTGTCTCAGGTACCTCCCTGTTCTGATTGGTCAATGCCTGTACACACTGCTGTTCAATATTTTTAATATCAGCCCTAAGCATACAAATGTTTCTCCAAAGACTCCAAATACACGTGTAATTACATCTTGTGTATATATTTGAATAAACATATTTTTAAAGTCAAGTACCCTTTGATTTTACAATCGTCTTCTCCCATCTTTCTCCTTCCTAAATAATCAGTAATGGTACCTCCTTTTTTGAGGTTGCTTTTGCTACCATAACAATTCTCCAGTTTTCCCAAGGGATTAGGCATGGTGCGATTTACTTTTCAAGGAGGGCCCATTTATCTTCCCTCTGACAAATTTCAACACATGCACAGCTCTAGCATGAACATTTCTGCAGATTAATCCTTCACCCTTCTCAAAGAGAAGAATTATTCTTAAACAATCTATTTCAATATGGAGTTCCTGGTGTGAAGTTAATTCCCACAAACCTTGTGAGCATGCTACCAAAACACCACCTCAGTTATTCACTGAGAACAACAGAAGGCCTCTGGCTTGTAGTTTTTCATCTTTATTGTTTAAATGTAAACAGGAAAGAAAGGCCAAACCGTGCTTTTCTAAAAAAATAAGTGTTTCCTACAAACTCTTGGAATAGTTTCTGTGTACAACAGTCTGTGGTACTTAACTATTGATAAATATTTATTCAGCATCTACTGTGCATCACTACATACACACAGAATGCTATGAATGGTGATTTTTATATATGTGTAATTGGACATTGAGTAGTTTTGAAAAAAAGCTATGCAAAATCAGCTATGTATTCAGATCAGTATGCTAACAATCCAAAGAGATAATAATGCTTTATAAAATATGCCCATACTCTGCTGTAAAAAGAAATTAACACTCTACTATTAGGAATAGCTAAAAAAATATATTTTGTAAGTCAAGTACAGAGTAATATACCATGGAAAAATAACCGGCACCAGAAATACATGATGGAAGAAAGCATGTATGACAAATAAAACAAGAGAGCTAGGGATAGCCACAAGCTGAATATGAATCAGCAATTCAGTGCTATTGTGATAAAAGTCAATATGATACCAGCACAAATCAATAGGAGTAAAGTAGGCAAGGCTGAAACATAATTCTTCTCTCCTCCCCAACAGTCAGGGGGAGGAAAGTATCCTGCTTCGGACAGCACTCTAAAAAAACTCTGAGGAATTCAATTCCATGCAAAAAACGAAAAAGCCAACTAGACAAAGGATGGAAAAGGAGCCTGACAGGGGAAGTGGCTCCAGGCAGACTTGAAGTCTGTTTCTAAGTATCTATAGTTCTTGAGGATAACTGTAGCCAGTGATTCTGATGATGGAAGTTCAAATAAGGAAAAAAAAATGACCCTAAAATGAGCCTTAAAGACACTTCTGCTAGATATAAGTTAACTTTTACTGGTCCAACAGGAAAATAAAATAATAGAGTAGGTGGTATCCTAAGATGAAGATTGCCAGGTGTTTCTCTCTTAATTTGTTTAATTTAATAATTTTTAAAAGCAATCTATATGAGTCAAACATTCACAAGGTTAAGTAAAACCTCATAGTCATGTCCAACTATATCATAAACACAGACTACAAGACTCACACATCTGTAAGTTAAATGAATATTATAAAATGCCTGGAGTCTAGTGCAACAATGGCAAGCTGGGAAAAGTGATACTGTATTACAGCAGCTATTTCTCAAAAAACCTACATCACTAATATATAAGCAGGCCATGCCCCTCTCCCATGGACACCTACATATACACAAGTTCTCCACCTGTGTTTCTGATGCTGGCACACAGCCATACAATAATTGCATGAGAGTCTAACTACATTCTAGATAGTTCTAGATCACTGCAAATTTACTGTGATCAAGGAGTTCATGTGAGATAAATATTGATATGTGACATATACATTTTTGTTATTAAATAACAGAAAAATTATACTCATTAATTTGACTAACTTAATTACCTCACATTAAATGAACAAACTACCAAACATTAAAAGTTCTTTTGTGTTTGAGAATTGTTCCTAGTCTTGAATGAAATGAGAGTCAATAGTTCTTAAATTTTAGCTGTTTTAATACTTCTGCCCATAGCTATTCAGCTATTTTATCTTTTAAGCCTTGTTCTTTCTGTGGTCTCCTGCATACTCATTAGACAGTTCAGGTAACAACCCCTCCCTGGCCCACCCCGAGACGGGAGAGTCCAAGTGTGAAGAGTCAGAGTGAGAACTGTCTTGCCCTTCTCCCATGTATATTCCCTCCCGGGTTTTCCTGGGACTTCCTAAGGAAACATCCTGGCAGCTCCTGTGAGTCAGGAACTCAAGAATATTAAAGAGGACTCAGAATTAAAACACACAGAGGTGACCAAGATGGCAGCATTAGTAGGGCGGCAGAAATCTCTTTCCAAAAACATATATATTTTTGAAAATACAGCAAATACAATTATTCCTAAAAGAGAGACCAGAAGATACAGTACAACAGCCAGGCTACATCTACATCTGTGAGAACTCAGGGCCTCACGAAGAGGGTAAGATACAAAGCCGGAACCTGGCAGACCCCAGCGCACCGGCGGGAGGAAAAGAATCAGAGTGGGGAGGGAGTGGAAGCTCAGGACTGCTAAATAACCAGCCCTGGTGATCTGTACCAGGAGCACAGACTCGCACTGCATGGTGTACTGGATATTAGAGAAACGGAGAAATAAAATCCGAGATGGAGACAGTGAGAGGGTCCCCAGAGCCAAATCCCCTGGGACAAAAGAAAAGTGGGCACTTTAAAAGTCTTAAAGGGACAAGGATTTAACAGGTGGACAAAATCATCCCAGCACATTGAGCCCAGCAGGCTGGGAATCTTAAGAAACTTCAGGCACCCTAACCCCCTGGGTGGTAACACAGCTCTAAAGCCTCTCACGGCAATAAGCAGCCTGCTATTCATGCCCCCCCCCGCCAGCTCTGAAAGCAAACCGGCTGACCTGCCACTGCTGCGGAGCACCAGGGGAGCAGCCCCGCTCACAGCAACCACACAGAGTCTTCTCCCAGCGTGCAGCTAACTGGGCCAGACCCTGAGGCTGCTGCCAACGTGCAGCTGCCCGGCACAGGCAGAGGAAGCCACCACAAGGTCCGGAAGGCATGAAGGGGAGCTGTTCTCACAGGAGAACATACACGGTGGGTCTGTGACACCCCGCAGTTCCCTAGGCTATCCCGAGGGCTGCTCCACCCATGGAAGTTCAGGGAATTAACCCAGAGATTGCTCCCAGTATGCATGTAACCAGAACAGGCAGCGGAGAAGGGCAAGGTGACCAGCAAGCAGGAAGGGACTTTGCTCTCCCAGCTGACACACACACACCTGCCGGTGATCAGTTCTATTGGCATGAAAAGGCCTTCTGACCTGGTCCACTCAAAAATCACTCAAACAACCCCAGAGAGGGAGCCTGGCAAGAGAGATATAACCAATCTTCCTGAAAAAGAATTCAAAATAAAATTCAGAACTATGTTGATGGACCTGCAGAGAAATATGCAAGAGCTAAGGGATGAAGTCCAGAGGGAGATAATAGAAATGAAAAAATCAACAGAAGGACTTAAGAGTAGATCGGATGAGGTGCAAAACACTGTTAATGGAATAGAAATCAGAGAATAGGAATACAGAGAAGCTGAGGCAGAGAGAGATAAAAGGATCTCTAGGAATGAAAGAATATTAAGAGAACTGTGTGACCAATACAAATGGAACAATATTCACATAACAGGGGAACCAGAAGAAGAAGAGAGAGAAAAATGAATAGAAAGTGTTTTTGAAGAAATAATTGCTGAAAATTTCCCAAGCTGGGGAAGAAAATAGTCTCTCAGATGATGCAAGCCCATAGATCTCCCACCACAAGGAACCCAAGGAGGACAACACCAAGACATATAATAATTAACATGGCAAAGATCAAAGACAAGGATAGGGTATTAAAGGCAGCCACAGAGAGAAAAAATATCACCTACAAAGGAAAACCCATGAGGCTATCATCAGACTTCTCAACAGAAAACTTACAGGCCAGAAGAGGATGACATGATATATTTAATGCAATGAAACAGAAGAGCATTGAACCAAGAATACTATATCCAGCGAGATTATCCTTTAAATTTGAAGGAGGGATTAAACAATTTCCAGATAAGCAAAAGTTGCAGGAATTTGCCTCCCACAAAACATCTCTACAGGGAATTTTAAAAGGATTGCTCTAGATGGAAGTACGTCTAAGGCTAACTAGATGTCACCAGAGAAAATAAAATTACAGCAAAGAAAGCAGACCAACCAAATACTAACAAAAGGCAAAAAATAAAATCAGCTATCCACAAAAGCAGTCCAAGTAAACACAAAAGAGTACAGAATAAAATACCTAACATATAAAGAGTGGAAAAGGAAGAATAAGAAGGAAAAGAAATAAAGAATCATTAGACAGTGTTTATAATAGCATAATAAGTGAGTTAATGTCATATGGTTAGATAGTAAAGAGGCTACCCTTGAACCTTTGGTAACCACGAATCTAAAGCCGGCAATGGCAATAAGTAAATATATATCGATAATCACACTAAATGTTAATAGTCTGAATGCACCAATAAAAAGACACAAAGTAACAGAATGGATAAAAAAGCAAGACCCATCTATATGCTGCTTACAAGAGACTCACCTCAAACCCAGACATACACAGACTAAAAGTGAAGGGAGGGAAAAAGATGTTTCATGCAAACAATAGGGAGAAAAAAGCAGGTGTTGCAGTACTTGTATCAGACAAAACAGACTTCAAAAAAAAGAAAGTAAGAGATAAAGAACGACATTACATAATGATAAAGGGGTCAGTCCAACAAGAGGATATAACCATTAGAAGTATTTATGCACCCAACACAGGAGCACCACATATGTGAAACAAATACTAACAGAATTAAAGGAGGAAATAGAATACAATGCATTCATTTAAGGAGAATTCAACACACCACTCACTCCAAAGGACAGATCAACCAGACAGAAAATAAGTAAAGACATAGTGGCACTGAACAACACACTAGAACAGATGGACCTAACAGACATCTACAGAACTCTACACCCAAAAGCAACAGGATACACATTCCTCTCAAGTGAACATGGAACATTTTCCAGAATAGACCATATACTAGGCCACAAAAAGAGCCTCAGTAAATTCAAAAAGATTGAAATTGTGCCAACCAACTTCTCAGATCACAAAGGTATAAAACTACAAATAAATTGTACAAAAAAACAAAAAGGCTCACAAATACACAGAGGCTTAACAACATGCTCCTAAATAATCGTGGATCAATGACCAAATTAAAACAAAGATCAACCAATATATGGAGACAAAAGAAAACAACAGCACAAAGCCCCAAATTCTGTGGGAGGCAGCGAAGGCAGTTTTAAGAGGAAAGTATATAGCAATCCAAGCCTATTTAAAGAGGAAAGAACAATACTAAATGAATAGTCTAAAGTCACAATTATTGAAATTGGAAAAAGAAGAACAAATGTGGCCAAAAGTCAGCAGAAGGAGGGACATAATAAAGACCAGAGAAGAAATAAATAAAATTGAGAAGAATAAAACAATAGAAAAAATTAATGAAACCAAGAGCTGGTTCTTTGAGAAAATGAACAAAACAGATAAACCCCTAGCCAGACTTATTAAGAGAAAAAGAGAATCTACACACATAAACAGAATCAGAAATGAGAAAGGAAAAATCACGACAGAAACCACAGAAATACAAAGAATTGTTAGATAATACCATGAAAATCTATATGCTAACAAGCTGGATAACCTAGAAGAAAAGGACAACTGTATAGAGAAATACTACCTTCCAAGACTGACCAAGGAAGAAACAGAAAATCTAAACAGACCAATTACCAGCAACAAAATTGAATGGGTAATCAAAAAACTACCCAAGCACAAAACCCCCAGGCCAGATGAATTCACTGCTGAATTTTATCAGACATATAGAGAAGACATAATACCCATTCTCTTTAAAGTTTTCCAAAAAATAGAAGAGGAGGGAATACTTCCAAACTCATGCTATGAAGCCAGCATCACTCTAATATCAAAACCAGGCAAGACACCACAGAAAAAGAAAATTACAGACCAATATCCCTGATGAACTTGGGTGCAAAAATACTCAACAAAATAATAGCAAACCGAATTCAAAAATACATCAAGAGGATCATACACCATGATCAAGTGGGATTCATCTCAGGGATGCAACGATGGCACAACATTCGAAGATCCATCAACATCATCCACCACATCAACAAAAGAAAGGACAAAAACCACATGATCATCTCCATAGATGCTGAAAAAGCATTCGACAAAATTCAACATCCATTCATGATAAAAACTCTCAACAAAATGGGTATATAGGGCAAGTGCATCAACATAATAAAGGCCGTATATGACAAACCCATAGCCAACATCATACTTAACAGCAAGAATCTGAAAGCTTTTCACCTAAGATCAGGAACAAGATTGCGGTGCCCACTCTCGCCACTTTTATTCAACATAGTGCAGGAGGTCCTAGCCACAGGAATCAGACAAAACAAAGAAATACAAGACATCCAGACTGGTAAAGAAGTCAAACTCTCACTATTTGCAGATGACATGATATTGCACATAAAAAACCCTAGAGAATCCACTCCAAAACAACTAGAACTAATATCTGAATTCAGCAAAGTTGCAGGATACAAAATTAATACACAGAAATCTGTTGCTTTCCTATACACTAAGGAAGAACTGGCAGAAAGAGAAATCAGGAAAACAATTCCATTCACAATTGCATCAAAAAGAATAAAATACCTAGGAATAAACCAAACCAAGGAAGTGAAAGACCTATACTCTGAAAACTACAAGACACTCATGAGAGAAATTAAAGAATGACCAATAAATGGAAACACATACCGTGCTCATGGATAGGAAGAATAAATATTGTCAAAATGGCCATTGTGCCTAAAGCAATCTACAGATTCAATGCAATCCCTATCAAAATACCTTCAGCATTCTTCAACAAGCTGGAACAAAAAGTTCTAAAATTCATATGGAAGCCCAAAAGACCCTGAATAGCCAAAACAATCCTGAGAAGGAAGAATAAAGCAGGGGGATCTCGCTTCCCAACTTCAAGCTCTACTACAAAGCCACAGTAATCAAGACAATTTGGTACTGGCACAAGAACAAACCCATAGACGAGTGGAACAGAACAGAGAGTGCAGATATTAATCCAAACATATATGGTCAATTAATATACAATAAAGGAACCATGGATATACAATGGGGAAATGACAGCCTCTTCAACAGCTGGCGCTGGCAAAACTGGACAGCTACATGCAAGAGAATGAAACTGGATCATTGTCTAACCCCATACACAAAAGTAAACTCGAAATGTATCAAGACCTGAATGTAAGTCATGAAACCATAAAACTCTTAGAAAAAAACATAAGCAAAAGCTCTTGGACATAAACATGAGCAACTTCTTCATGAACATATCTCCCCAGGCAAGGGAAACAAAAGCAAAAATGAACAAGTGGGACTATATCTAGCTGAAAAGCTTCTGTACAGCAAAGGACACCATCAACAGAACAAAAAGGCATCATACAGTATGGGAGAATAAATTCATAAATGACATACCCGATAAGGGGTTGACATCCAAAATATATAAAGAGCTCACACACCTCAACAAACAAAAGGCAAATAATCCAATTAAAAAATGGGCAGAGGATCTGAACAGACAGTTCTCCAAAGAAGAAATTCAGATGGCCAACAGGCACATGAAAAGATGCTCCACATCGCTAATCATCAGAGAAATGCAAATTAAAACCACAATGAGATATCACCTCACACCAGTTAAGATGGCCACCATCCGAAAGACAAACAACAACAAATGTTGGCAAGGATGTGGAGAAAGGGGAATCCTCCTACACTGCTGGTGGGAATATAGATTCGTTCAACCATTGTGGAAAGCAGTATGGAGGTTCCTCAAAAACTCAAAATAGAAATACATTTGACCCAGGAATCTTACTCCTAGGAATTTATCATAAGAATGCAGCAGCCCAGTTTCAAAAAGACATATGCACCCCTATGTTTATTGCAGCACTATTTACAATAGCCAAGAAATGGAAACAACCTAAGTGTCCATCAGATGAATGGATAAAGAAGATGTGGTACATATACACAATGGAATATTATTCAGCCATAAGAAGAAAACAAATCCTGCCATTTGTAACAACATGGATGTAGCTAGAGGGTATTATGCTCAGTGAAATAAGCCAGGCAGAGAAAGACAAGTATCAAATGATTTCACTCATCTGTGGAGTATAAGAACAAAGAAAAAACTGGGGAGGATGGGTGGGAAGGGAGGGATAAGGGGGAAAAGGGGTATTATGATTAGCACACATAATGTAGGGGGGCACGGGGAGGGCTGTACAACACAGAGAAGACAAGCAGTGATTCTATAGCATCTTACTATGCTGATGTACAGTGACTGTAATGTGGTGGGGACTTGATGATGGGGGGAGTCTAGTAACCATAATGTTGCTCATGTAACTGTAGATTAGTGATACCAAAATCAAATTAAAAAAAAAATAAATCAATGCAGGGTAGGACAGTGAAAAAATAAAAGAATTAAAACACATGACTATGGGCACAGGGACTGACTGCACAGACAGAGTGAATATTGAATGCTTACTGAGGTTCAGACAGTATGAGCCACTGCAAGAATATAAAGATAAGTCAAAAACAGATTCTACATGGAAACCCCAAGTTCTGGGATTTGAAATACTGATTTTCAAAATTAGTCTTTTACTTTCAACCAAATTTTCTACAGAATACTTGAGTCTTAAGTAGCTTCGATTATCTTAATACCCAGATTTGTATATGTTCCAACTTCAAAACTACATGAATAATAAGTTTTTAGAAAACATTATGAGCAAGTGATACTGCATGATTTTCTGATAGGTGGAAATAATTTTTATGCAAGACCAAATTGTGGGATTCTATTGAATGGGACAGATACTTACTTTTACTCACCAGCCTTCATCATTAAAAATCTTAATTTAGGATATGTGTAGCCAGCAGTCAGGTTGGTATATCATGACTTCACCTGAACAACAGATGGTAGAGACAGCCTAACGTATATTTCTGCACAGATGTATAAAAATTTCCACAGAGGTGTGTTGGTATTGTCTATGGTCTTATATCTCATGGCAAAGTGGCTGGTTAAGGAACAGACATTTAAAAATAACAGAGTTACACTATCTTGAATCAGAGACTCAAATGTGGGTCCTTGTAGTTCAGCTCTTTCCTTTTTATTTTTGCTTTTTTGTCTCATTCTCTCTCATTGGTAACTACTTTAAAAATCAGGCACAAAACCATAATTCAGGGCTCAGTTTCATTTCCTCTACCAGTTCTTGTTACACCTGCTTTGCGAACCTCTTTTAAACACTGGAGTATCTAAGATCAAAGTTCTGGTCAACAATTTAGTATACATTTTGATTTTCAGAAAAAATATCATACATTGCCATTAGGCAACAAATTCTAGGTCAAACTCTGGCTTTGTCGACCTAAATGTGTATGTCCCATTGGCATAATCCTAAAATTCAATCTCTGTATTCTGTTTGTACAAAACAAAGAATTTAGCCTCCAAATGAGTCTAAGGAATCAGTGGTACTTTACTTTAATTTCTCAATCCAAGTGCAATTTCTTTTCCCTATCTTCTGGCGGTTCCTACCAGTATCTGGTCCCTTCTTGAAACCATTTCTCCTGATGCCAATTCATCTAATCAACATATATTAGTTTCCTATTAATGCTATAACATACTACTAAAAACTTAGTGGCTTCAAACAATACAAATTTATTATCTTTCAGTTCTGGAAGTCAAAAGCCCGACATGCATCTTCTGGGGCTAAACTTGGGGTGTTAGTAGTAATGCTTCATTCTTTCTGGAGGCTCCAAGGCAGAATTTATTTCCTTGTTTTTTTCCAGCTAAAGGTTTCCTGCATACCCTGACTCATGGCCCATTCTTCCATCTTCAGAGCTTATCAATTCAGCCTCTACATTTAAATTGTGTTGCTTGGAAATGTATTTGTATTTGTCTCTTCCAGGAAACACAGACCATCTCAGCCTGGATACCTTTAAACATTATCAGTCTGAGTTTTCGCTGTTTCCACACAATGGGTACGGGTACTGTGAATTCTGGACCCAAACTCTAGAATGGGCTTTGAGGATCAATCCTCAGAGGAGACTTTCTTTTTTAACTCTTTAACCAAGGTCAATGCAGGCAAGATTCTGCACTCTCTCTCTTTGGGGGGAAGCAACTTCAGACCACTCTCTGAGCATCCTTTGGGTGCCCCTTCTTCATCAATCTCAAACAGATTTCCACATTATTCTGGCCTCAGACTTTGCTTCCTGTACCCCCACAGATATAACTACGCTCCCAGCATTCTTACCTTCTCCTTGTTCCTGGCCTCCAAGAATTTTCTTACTTTCCATTTAATCTAGTCATGCATTTAAAATTTTTAAAAAATTTTACCCAGCATTCTTAGAAGTTCTAGAAATTTCTCCAAATATTTAGCCCACCATAAATAGATTCCCTTACAATTAAACTGAAGAAAGGGTTTTTAGACTTTAAAACATTCCTAACATATTGAAAATCATAGTAGATATTTAAAAAAATAAAATACCCACAATTGTACAAAAGAGTTCTATCAATAATGAATGTCATAAAGTAAAGCAGAATTACCTAAGTCAAATTAGTTTATGTTTGTCTGTTTTTAATTCTAAAAAAGCTATAAAGATGCAGAGAGAGAGAGAACACTCGGTGACAAAGCCCTTAGCGAGGGGCTGAGTTCTAACCAGACTGTTCAATAGATAAATTGATCATAAACATGTTTTTGATAATATAGTTGGTGAATTGACAGAGAGCTGTTCTTTATAGATGTCTCAGTTGCATCTTTTTTCTTATTAATTTTTATCTTAGTTCATTTTTTTAAGTTAATTTGTGAAATTAAGCTTGACTGAGTGACATTTGGGCCTGATTCACCTTTCTGTTGAATATAATGTGTCATTTTCTTCACCAAACATGATACTCAGGAGCTCCCACAAGGAGATTAATAAGACAGTGGAAATGTTTTACTTTTCCTTGGTTTATATATCTGATAAGTATTGCCTCATACTAATTCAAATAAATCAGCTAACTTCTATATTGTTTAATTTGATGATAGTATTATTAGAAATACATGATTGCCATCAACAGAGACATATTAACTTTCTCAATAACAAGCGTCATAAAACAACTGGCCAAGTATCTATGCTGTTCAATGATTCTGGCTCCTTCATTTTGAAATTGCATTTGAGTACTCAATGTTGAAAGATGATTGACCACAAGAGATGCTGAAATCTAAAAATATAATGCAATTGATTCATAAAGCCAAGGTTGCTAATAGGGTAATATTGTGCCAGCCTATGAATTGGCTGTTATAAATTTGACTAAGGCACCTTAGGATATTACATGAATTCTTTCACCCATAAAGTATATTTCATTAAATTGGACATTTCCTGGCATATTATGTATATTATAGTTTAAACAAAACTATTATACTACCACAAAGCTGTTTCTTGAGTCAGTTAACCAGCCAGCACAAAATCCATGGACACAAAACAGGAGTCATTACAACAGGAAATAAAAAACTAATTAAAACGCTACAGTTGTATGCCAAAATGTTTTTTTTTTCCTAATGACAGTTATCAAAGACCTGACATGACTTCCCTTACTTGTTTCAAAGATTTAAAAAAGTAATTTCCTTCTTACCTACTCTGGCATAAATGAAAAACTATTTATAAGTAACATGCTGAAATTACATACTAGCTTAATAGGATATTATTCTCTTTACTCATTCATTAAATATTGGGTGGTATACTTACTCTTGTGAGCCAAAGGAAGCTCTGGCCCCACAGCCTATGAACTGATCAGAGATGTGGCTTTTCCATGTTACCAAGTCACTTCTGTAGTTTGAAACATGACTATTCCAAACAACATGTACCACCAAATAAGAAGCACTATTATTAGGATACAAATAACTTAATGTAAAAGAGAGGAACAGATAATATAAATCCACTGCACTGTAAGATCCTTGGGGCTGAGACTATGCTTCCCTGGCTGCCCTCAGCACAGTGCCTTGCATGCAGTGGACATGTAATGCATATAATTTTAACAAATTACATAATGTTTAGTACAGAAGAACCAGTTTTCAAATGCTCACATGAGTTCACATACATGTGCATGCATACTCATGCACACATGGCCCTCTTGTAGAGGAAAAAAGATCACATACAGATGTTTTAAAAAATGCTCCCTACCTCTTCAGCTAACCTTCTGCAGCTAAACCAAGACTAAGGACCATCTCAAAAATTTCTAAAAAATGCAAACACTCCACATCCAATTTTACAAAAACGAGTCCAAAATTCTTCTAGCAACAAATCCCCATTATAATAGCCTCAATGCCACAGAAACTTGGGTATAAAAAGAGATTAATAGAGTCTGTGTCCTACTGAATAGAATTTCTTATCTTTTTCAAGGCAGAGCACCTGCGGCTGTTCCATATTTTGCCTCACTGCCTTTTTACTGGGGAGGGGTACACAGTGACAACCAGAGTCACAGGTCTAGGGACAAATGTAAGATGTGTTATTCCTTCCTCACAGAATACCTAGTCACAAAATATTTTAGAATAGTGTTGTGAGAATCTACTTTGAAAATGAAAGAATGTCTATTGAATCTTCAATATAATAATTATGTTTTTCCTACCAGCTCCTCAACAGTGAGGAAGTGAGCACCTCTTAAATTCAGTGCCTGTGTCCACATGACTCATGAGTCTGGAGACAAGAATATCAGTACCTTAAGAACCACTTTTTGAAAGTCTCTCTGAGGCTACCCAAGTGTATTAATAGCCAAGACATGTGCTGGGATACTGTCAAATGAGAATTTAAGGTGAAAAGGACTCTATTTATCTTACCTAAAAAATCATTTTAGAAGACTAGTATTTAGCTTCATTTATTGACTTTTTGAACTTTCTAACAGCGGGTAGACTTCTTGTGCCTAGTTGTGCAATCTTCTGCTCTTTCTTCCCACCTTCTAAATACTGTATTTTTATACAATTATTATTTCTTGAGCTGAGATTGGAAAACATTTTATTGAGAATCATTTTCTGTTGCCTACGACTCGGTGAAAAGATACTTACTCTTGTTGAAATTTTGCACTGTTACAGTATTTGGAGAAATATTGATTAACATGAGCATATTTTAAAACTGCTTCAGGTTCACCAGTTAACTTCCAACCTTTCTTTAGGTTGCAGTCTAATAGCAAAATGTACTAAGGAGTGATTTTTTTCTACCACTTCATCGTTCTGCCACCTTTAAAAAAATCATTTCTAAATTGTTTTCACTTAAAAAAAACTTTAAACTTTACGTTTAGAGGACCAAAGTAATCTGAACCACCAAAACAAAAACCACCAGCGAAAAACAACCAGAAGTGTGGATAGGTATGAATGTATTTTCAGCATATCAAGAACACTTACTTTCTCATGGCCAACAAAGTTACAAGTCCACAATACATGTCTAAGTTGGGAAATAGAGATGGGTCATTCCTATGAAAACAATCTCTGGAAATCCAGTCACTATTATGGTCTTTCATCAGGTGATATAATTCTCATAATTCTCAAAGAATATAATTTTAATCTCTACCACTAAAAAATACATTGTAAAAGTAATTTGCATGAACAAAATGGATAAATTAGTAATAATGAATCAACATTAATCTTATAGTTTGCTTTTTACATATAAACACTATAACAATTAAAATATCCATTATTCACTACTCAGTTACTAATGTCACTCTTTATATCAGGAATTCAGATCCTTCTCAAACCTACAGGGATTTGGAAATTAATAATTCATTCCTTTTCTTCATCTTTCCGCATGCTAGCTCAACATTCTCATTTGAGAAGCTGCTTCCTCAGTGTCTTAGTTACCGTTTGCTGCACCACAGACTACCACAAAACTTGGTGGATTAAACCAACAATTCCTGTGCTGGCTCTGCCTGGGCTTGCTCATGTGGCTGAGTCAGCTGGAAGACCTTAGTTGGAAGGTCCAAGGTGACCTCACTCACATGGCTGATACTTGATTCTGTCACCTGGAAAGCCTCCGTTCACCAAGTAGCTTCTCATCCTCCCATATGTGAAAATGTCTTCCTCTGGAGGTCTCAGGGTAACATTCCAGGAATGCAAAGGCAGGAACTGCAAATCCTCTTAAGTCCTGTCCCCTGAGCTCACACAGTACCACTCCTGTCACATTCTATTGGTCAAACAAATCACAAAATCAGCCCAGAGTCAAGGTATAGAGAAAAGACTCCACTTCTGGATGGAAGGAGCAAAAACTCATATTGCAAAGGGTTGCAATATTGCAAAGATTGATGAATTTGTGGCCACTAAACAAACTATCACACCTGGTTACAAAGACCAACTTCTCAGTTCATAGGCCAGGTGGATGTTCCATCCCAGGCATTCGAAATGGCAAACATCCAATGTCTCTGTGTGTCAAGCATTTGAAAAATACCTGTGTAATGCTATAAATATTAGATATACCATACAATTTTCAAGAAGAAAGAGTGATCTAGAACTATGGTAAGCATTTTTTTCCTGATCAATCAAGAACTGGACAGTATTAGCATCAATGCTCATGCTTCAATTCTGTATTTCCTGTTGTGTAACAGCAACCTTGGTGTCTTGGGAGAAAGCTCAATGGCTCGGGATTCAGCCAAGAGCCCACCATGTGCCACCTGAGCTACTCATCTATAAATGAGCAGTGTTTAAATATTCTTTTGAACAGGTACTATATGCTAAGAACTCTGACATAGGTCTTGGATGGAAAAAATAGGTAGGACATACTGAATGATAGAGATTTGAGAGAACAAGGAAAGGAATCTCATTCACCCTACTTTGCAGGACAACAGAAATAATGATCTGCCCACCATACACATCTTATTTGTCTATTATTACTCTTTTTGTTATATTTTTAAAATGTAAGATTATGTCCTAGAGAAATTACAGGTAAAACACACTTTTTTTTTTCAAAAGCAATGTAATCAGAGAAGGTTGGGTAAAATTGAGATCCACTTTAAGTTATTTAAATTCCAATGACAACATCTATATTTTATGGCCTAGTAAGCTTTCACTAGCTATGCCTTGATATATGTAAAGATAGATAAATAACAGAACAAATAGCATTTATTTTATCTAATTCAAAAATCACCATTATTTGTGCTATAAATAACACTGATCATTAATACTGTACTCTTTAATTATATCTCATTTTGGCAAACACCTACAAAACATAGTTTCCTGTCCCTTTCCTTCTAAGTAAAGAATCTCTAGATTACAGAGGTTCATTTCCTGCATATATGCATATGTCTTTGTGCACTGAAAGTGGAAGCTTTCTTTCAATTTTAAATATTTCCCTTGGATAATGATTAATATTTTTTTGAGCAGTATTCTGTCTTTTAATTTATTTTAACTGCTTGAAATGGACCAGCTGCAGAGTGGGAAGTGTGTTAACATTTATCTGAAGTCTTATCTTTATTAAATCACTTGTATTATTGCACTACATAAACAGTTTAATAAACACAGCAAATACTTATCTAACTGGAGTCAGTAAGTCTATTGAGCCAGCCAATTTACTAGTAATTTTCTGAATAAGATAAAACCTCCTGTATCACTTGAGTCACTGGGGAAATTAAGTCTTCAGTTATCAAATCTGTTACAAAATCCAAAGTACCCCCCATGTGTACTTGGAGGGCTTTTGATTCTTTCTTTTCTATAGACACCCAATGGAGCCATATAGTGACCTTTCTACTCATTCCACTTTACAAATGTAAACACAGTCAGAAAGGCTTGCCTTTATACCCTCCCCCAAAATCCCAATGACTTTCAGTTGCCCTTTGCCATGCCTTATATTATCAAAAGTTTACTGAGTTTTCTTCAAATATTCACACTCGCATTCATATTAAAAGAACAATGAGATAGGGTCTTCCGAAATGAAATAAAATGGAAGGTTTAGAATGTTCTTTTTGGTTAAATCTGCAACTGTCCAATAGGATAGCCACTGGCTAAATTTAAATTTAAATTAGTTTGAAAGTTAGATTAATTTAAATTAAATTAAATTTAAAATTCTGTTTCTCAGTCACACTAGCTACATCTCAAATGCTCTGTAGCCACATGTGGCTAGTGGCAACTGATTGGACATCACAGAGACAGAACATTCCCTTTGTTGCAGGAAGTTCTATGGGACAATGCTGGTCTACATAACAGAAAACAATTGTCTAATCTAAACACACCCTTTTTTTAATTCTAAGGCTATTACTTCCAATCATATTTTAGGGTACTTTTTTTTTGCATATTTTTTAATGCAAAAAAAAAAATACTGGAGAATCCTTTATCTCTTTTCTTAATATAATTCCTATCATCCCTGAAGGGAACCACTATCCTGAAGTTAGCGGGTATCTCTCCCACACATTTTTAAATATATTTTTCCTATTAGAGTGTTTGATGACTGTATGTAGTTTGATTTAAAATTACAGTATAGTAACATTTTAAATTTTATATTAATAACAATCTGATTAAAATTTTTCACCCACTATTTCAATTTAGAAATGTATGCATGTTCATAAATTGTTGAATATTCTGTTGCAGGTGGGCCTCAGATCATTTTGTGTTCCACTGCACAAATGTATCCTATTCATTCAGGCACATTTGACCTTACATGTATATTTTAAATATTTCCTTCTCAGAAATAGCCTTGAATGTAGTTAGGTAATTGGTATGGAAAAAGATAACAGAATCAAAATTATCATTTCATTTGACAAGCATATCCTTCTCTCTTATTCCTCACAGCCAATCCATAACACCAAATACAGGCAGACCTCAAAGGTATTGCAGATTTAGTTCCAGACCCTTGCAATACAGCAAATATCACAATAAAGTGAGTCAAGTGAATATTTTGGCTTCCCGGTGCATATAAAATTATGTTTACACTATGCTGTAGTCTATTAAGTGTCCAATAGCATTTTATCTAAAAACAATGTATGTAGTTCGATTAAAAAATACTTCATTGCTAAAAAATGCTAACCATCATCTGAGCTATCAGTGAATCCTAGTCTTTGGCTAATGGAGGGTCTTGGCTCCATGGTGATGGTGGTTCTGACAGCTGGGGTGGCTGTGGCAATTTCTTAACATAAGACAGAAATTAAATTTGCTGCATCGATCAACTTTTCCTTTGAAAACAATATCTATGTAATATGCAATGCTGTTTTTACCTACCATAGAATTTTCAAAATTGGAGTCAGTCCTCTCAAACTCTTCCACTGCTTTATCAACTAAGTTTATGTAATATTTTAAATCCTCTGTTGTCATTTCAACAATCTTTACAGCATCTTCATCAGGAGTAAATTCCATCTCAAAAAACCACTTTCTTTGCTCATCCATATAAAGCAACTCCTCATGCGTTAAAGTTTGATCGTGAGATTGCAGCAATTCAGTCACATCTTCAGGCTCCACTTCAAATTCTAGTTCTCTTGCTGTTTCCATGACATCTATAGTTACTTCCCCCACTTAAGTCTTGAGCCCCCAAAGTTATCCATGAAAGTTGTAATCAAGTTCTCCCAAACTCCTGTTAATGTTGATATTTTGACTTCTTATGAATCACCAGTGCTCTTAATGTCATCCTGAATGGTGAATCTTAGCCCGAAGGTTTTCGATTTCCTTTGCTCCAATCTATCAGAGGAATCCCCATCTGTAGCAGCTGTAGCCTTATGATTGCATTTCTTAAATAATAAGACTTGACAGTCAAAATGACCCATGGGCTACAGAATGCATGTTGTGTACACAGGCATGAAAACAACATTAATCTCATTGTCCATCAGAGTTCTTGGGTGATGAGGTACACTGACAATGAGCAATAATATTTTGAAAGAAATCTTTCTTTCCTGACTTTAAAGTAGTCAGTAAACTTTGTTGTAAGCCATGTTTCAGACCACCCCAGTATATGGCTGTCAACCAGGCTTTGTTGTGTCCATTTATAGAGCACAGGCAGAATAGATGTTAGCATAACTCTTAAGGGCCCTAGGACTTTCTGAATAGTAAATGAACACTGGCTTCAACTTCAAGTCACCAGCTGCATTAGCCCAAAACTAGAGAGTCCGCCTGTCCTTCTCCTCTTAGGCTATGCGAGTCCTAGATGGCACCTTCTTCCAACAGATGGCTTTTCATCTACATTGAAAATCTGGTGTTTAGTGTAGCCACCTTCACTACTTATCTTAACTAGAACATCTGGATAACTTACTGCAGCTTCTCCCTCAGCACGTGCTGCTTCACATTGTACTTTTAGGTAACGGAGATGGTTTCTTTCCTTAAGCCTCATGAACCAACCTCTGCTAGCTTCAAATTTTCTTTCTGCAGCTTCTTCACCTTTCTCAGCCTTTATAGAATTAAAGAGAGTCCTTCAAGTCTTGCTCTGGATTAGGTTTTGCTTAAATGCTCTGGCTGGTTTGATCTTTTATCCAGACCATTAAAACTTTCTCCCTATCAGCAATAAACCTGTTTCACTTTCTTATCATTTGTGTGTTCACTGCAGTAGCACTTTTAATTTCGTTCAGGAACTTTTCCTTTGTAT